>PVJI01004308.1:0-110295 GCA_004026765.1 Micronycteris hirsuta
TTCTTTACTGATTTTAATACATTGCTGATACTCAAAACTTTTTTTTGATATGCTATTTTTTGATGTATTTATTTAGCTTTTTTATTAAACTTACTGGGGTGATATTGGTTAATAAGATCGTATACCTTCAAGTGTACGTTCCTCTGATTAATCATCTGTATACTGCACTGTGTGCACACCACCCCAAGTCAGATCATCTTCCATCACCACATGTTTGACCTCTTTACCCTGTACTGCCCCTCTGCCCCTTCCCTCTGGTATCCACCACACTGTTGTCTGTGTCTATGAGTTTCAGTTTTATATCCCACATATGAATGAGAACATACAGTTCTTAGCTTTTTCTGACTTATTTCACTTAGCATAATATTCTCAAGGTCCATCCATGTTGTCACAAACGGCAGTATTTCATCTCTTCTTATGGCTGATTAGTATTCCATTGTATACATGCACCACATCTTTTTTATCCAGTCTTCTATCAAAGGACACTTTGGTTGTCTCCATGTTCTGACCACCATGAATAATGCTGCAATGAACATAGTGGTGCCTGAATCTTTGCAAATAAATGTTTTCGAGCAGATACCCGGAATGGGGATTGCTGGGTCATCTGGTAACTATTTTTCAAGGAACTGCCATATGTTTTCCATAGTGGTGGTACCAGTTTACATTCCCACCAGCAGTGAAGGAGGGTTCCTTTCTCTCCACAACCTCTCCAACACTTGTTACTACCTGTCTTGTTGATAACAGCCATTCTAACAGATGTGAGGTGGTATCTCATTATAGTTTTGATTTGTGTTTTTCTAATAGTGAAGTAGGACATCTTTTCATCTATCTGTTGGCCATTTGTATGTCTTCTTGGGAGAGGTGTCTGTTTAGGTCCTCTACCTGTTTTTCAATGGACCGTTTGGTTGTTTGGTGTTGAGTTGTATGAGTTCTTTGTATATTTTGGATATTAACCCCTTGTTGGAGATGTTATTTGCAAATGTCTCCCATTTGGTTGGTTGCCTTTTTGTTTTATTACTGGTTTCCTTTGCTGTGCAGAAGCTTTTTAGATTGATACGGTCCCATTAATTTATTTTTTCCTTTACTTTTCTTACCTTTGGGGTCAAATTCATAAAATATTCTCTAAGACCAACATCCATAAATTTAGTACCTATGTTTCCTTTGATGTACTTTATTGGTTCAGATCTTCTATTTAGGATTTTGATCCATTTTGGATTAATTTTTGTATATGGGGACAAACTGAAATCTAGTTCCATTCTTTTGTGTATGGTTTTCCAATTTTCCCAGCACCATTTATTGAAGAGGCTTTCTTTTCTCCATTGTGTGTTTTTGGCTCCTTTGTAAAGAATTATTTCCCCATATACATGTGGTTTTACTTGTTGGTTCTCAATTTTGTCCCATTAGTCTGTGTGTCTGCTTTTCTGCCAATACCATGCTGTTTTGATTATTGTAGCTCTGTAGTATAATTCGAAATCAGGTAGTTTGATTCATCTGGTTTTGTTCTTTTTTCTCAGGATTGCTTTGGCTATTCGGGGTCTTTTGTGAGTCCATAAAAGTCTGATACTTTTTTGTTCTGTTTCTTTTAAAAAAAAAGGGATAGGAATTTTAGTGGGGATTGCATTAAATCCTGTATATTGCTTTGGGTAATATGGCCATTTTAACTATGTGGGTTATTCCAATCCATGAACACGGAATATCTTTATTTCATTATGTCTTTTTCAGTCTTTTTTTAAGAATGCTTTGTAGTTTTCTGTATATAGGTCCTTCACATCCTTTTTTGTTTATTCCTAGGTATTTTATTCTTTTGGTTGCAATTGCAAAAGGAATTGCTTTTTCGTTTCTTTTTCTGAAGTTTCATTGTTAATATATAGGAAAGCAGTGGATATTGTATATTGATTTTGTGTCCTGCAACTTTACTGTATTTGTTTATTATTTCCAATAGTTTTTGGGGTTTTTTTTGGTGGAGTCTTTAGGGTTTTCTATATACAGAATCATGTCATCTGCAGAAATGACACTTCATTTTCAATTTGGATGCCTTTTATTTCTTTTTATTGCCTGATTGCTCTGGCTAGGACTTCAAGAGCTATGTTGAATAAGAGTGGTGAGAGTGGGCATCCTTGTGTTTTTCCTGATTTTTGAGGGAAAGCTTTCAGGTTTTCACCATTGGCTGAGGGTTTGTCATACATGGTTTTTATTATGTAGAGGTACTTTCCTTCCATACCTGTTTTATTGAGTGTTTTAATCATAAATGGATGTTGTATCTTATCAAATGATTTTTTCTACATCTGTTGATCATGTTTTTTATCCTTTGTTTTGTTCATTGATATGCTAGATTTTATTGTAATCCCTTTGCTCTGTGTAACCTTGGGTCATTATGAATGACCTTTTTCTGTGGCATATGCTGAAGGGTCTCATGCCTGTTTTATCACAATGATTGCTAAACATTTCTGTTTGGTTTATTCTGGCTAAGAAAAAAATTATCACACTGTGAAGTGTATAGTGAAGACTTAAAAAATTAAATTTTCTGTTGTATCAATCAGTTAGAAAGCATTATTGAACTTGTTATTTTGCCCAACATTGTTCAAGGAGTGGGACACACATAAGACCTTTAGATTTCCAAATACTTAAAGTCTGCTTTGAGGAATAAGCTAATACCTTATGAAATAATAAGGAAATGGTCATTAGTAAACCATGTGATAATGATTATAATTGTTACAGAAGTTTAGAGGCAGCAGATCATTGTGGAATAAGCAGTGTTTCCCAAAGAATATTCTCCAGAATACTGATTTTACAAGACATTCCTTAAGTGATTGTAGTGGGAAATGCGGCCGGTACATTCAGTTCTTAGAGATTTACAGTATATAATAGTGTGTTAAAGGATTTGAACAGCCTTCCAATATAAAAACTGACTGACTCATATTTCCTGTGAATTCTGTCAACAGCCCGCAATGAATGGTCTGCATGTTTTGACAAACACTGAAGAGTTATATACGTTTTGGATGGTTTCTCTAAGGACTTTTCTTAGAGATGGGGCTTGAGCTAGGTCTTAAACAATTTAGATGGGAGGGAGTTTGTATTTCCAGCAGAGGGGACAACATGACCTATGACACAGAGGTGGAGATGGACTTGGCGGGGGGAGGTAAGAACTCGGGGCTAAGTCACAGGGGTCCCAAACTCCAAGCTGAGGAGTTTAGATTCTTTATGGCAGGAAATCAGCCCTGGTAGATTCTGAGTAGTGAAATGATGTGATGGGAGGAGAGATGTTTAAGGATAATCTTGGGTGATTGATAGGAGGAGAGCAGTACCAGAGTCCGGGAGGCTGGCCAGTGAGTCAAGTATAATTCGAAAGGACTGCTCAGGATGGCAAGGGATTACTTCGTTAGCCTCTCCTGCCCCACCCTGTACTCATGCTGCTTTCTCTTGCATTCTGTCCTCAGGAAGCACTGAGTGTTGCCAAAGAGCAGGTGGAAATGGGAGCCCAGGTGTTGGATATCAACATGGATGATGGCATGCTAGATGGTCCAAGTGCAATGACCAGATTTTGCAACCTCATTGCTTCGGAGCCTGACATTGCCAAGGTTGTACAAAATTTTTATTCATCAAAGGAATTTACGTATCTCATTCTGTCATTCATTTAACTTTGTCATTTGTGCCATTGATCTGTCATCTCATACACTGGTTTTCTGTTTTCCTATGTCAGAAACCCAGTGGTTTTTGATTGTTAGTTCTCTTGCTTAATGTTAGCCTTATGATAAAAACCAGACTTCTAAGAGAGATGTGACTTCAGCTTGGCTCTTTCGAAGGCTTCCGGAATTGCTCACAGAATTGTTAGTCTCCTCTGATGTCTGGATAGACTAGAAACCCACTTTTCATGTCTCTAAAGGATATTCTTACCCTTCCTAAAAAATCATTAGTTCCATTCCTGCAGTAGATAAGGGAACTCAGCTCATTCTTCCTTATCATGGGAAGAAGAGACCTTTGTAGGTTTATCACAGTAAAACAAAGTCACAAAACAAGATTAAATCAAGGTATTTTGTCAGCTGTTACATTTGTTCTTTAAAGGATTATAATTTATTTTTGTGTCAGTCTTTTACAAAACTTTTATTTTATTTTATTAAATGTTATTTATTTTTATAAAGTGGAAAAGGGATGGAGAAAGATAGGGAAAGAAATGTTGATCGGTTGCCTCTCATCTGTCGGCCAACTGGCACGGAACCCACAACCAAGGCATGTGCCCTGACCAGGAATTGAGCCAGCGACCTCTTGCTTTGTGAAACCACGCCCAACCAACTGACCCACACTTGTCACGGAAGTCTTTTAAAAAATTTTAAGTGGATTCTAAAAACTGGAAAAATCTCACTTCATTTTTCTACTATTGAATTTGAGATGAGGAGTGATTTTTCAAGTTCTTTTTTAAAAGAAACCTCCTACTGAAACCAGAAAAGCCAGCATTCGTGCTGCCTGTTACCTACCAGACCCAATAAGCAGACACAGGGATTGAATCTTTGTGGGCACTTTATTCAGATGGCCAGCAATCTGAGAAAATGGTGGGTTTGAAACCTAACAAACCGTCTTAAATTTCATTTTCAACCGACCCTTTCTCTAAGGAGAAGAAAAGTGTAGGTAAGGGGATTGGAATTCAGGGGAAAAGTTACTCAGATAAAAAGCTGCAGCATTCTTTCATCTGTGTCCTGGGCCGAGGGCATCTCGCCCTGGACCGCAGTGGCTCAGACGCCATCTTGATTGCTTGCCGTCCTCCTGAGACACGAAGGTGGAACTGCTTGTGGTCTCCTAGAGTCCAGGTGGGTCATGCCTTCAGTTCCTGAGACAGTAGCTTTTTCCATACATTAGGCACTAAGCTTATTAGCTATTACCTGAAACAAAATTTTCCAACACTTGAGCCACCATCACTAGTGCATTAGGAGAATAGGGCTGTCAGTTTTCTTAAGAGGTTTCAGCAAATGCTTAAGTTGGACGTCTTTGTAGTAGTCAGTGAATTACATTAACCCTTCCATCACTTTTGTCTTAAAACTCCTCGTTAAGAAGCCTTATAATGGCCCTGGACACATAGCTCAGTTGGATAGAGCATCGTCCTGACATGCTAAGGTTGCAGATTCAATCCCCAGTCAGGGTACATACAAGAACTGACCAATGAATGCATAAATAAGTAGGACAACAAATTGATCTCTCTCTCTGCCCCTCTTCCTCTCTTTCTCTTAAATTGGAAAAGAAGCCTTATCTCTCCTATGGGATTAAATATTTTGATAATAGAAGGTGCAGAGAAATTTGATGACTTGCTCAAAGTCAGAGCAGTTGTTTATCATCTGAGTAGTAGGAAGAGGGCTGTGCTGGGAGCCGGAAGACCCACCTTGTAGACCCCTCACATCGGTCAGTGATCTGTCCCTGTAAGAACAGTGTAAGAATGTCCGAACTGTAGGGAATTTTTATGACTTTATGGAGCCAAACTGAGGACTTATGCTGGGGAGCAAGGTCTCAAATGCTCCAGAGAATAACAGTTTGCGGTTTCTTTTGTGCATTTCAATATAAGGAGGGAGTATAAGGGTGATTACATGGAGGCAGGAGAAAGCAGGTTGAGGATTGGATTACAGGATAGTGAATAGGGCTATGTGCTCTTGAGTGCGGTAATTCCAAAGGTGTGTTAACTTGGATGCAACGGGGTTTGCTTAAGGCAAAGATAAGCTTTTACTAAAGAAGTTATTTGCTTGGGGTGCGACTGCCACCATGACCTGCTCAGTTAGGAATTTATGATCGAATCACCCCATGAGGCTACTTTTCATAGAACCCCCTTTTCATCCACAGACCCTGAGTTTCCTTTCCCATGTCTGAAATGGGCATAGTCTTATTAGCCTTGTCTGACCTTGTGAGTTGTAAAGATAAAAATACCTTGTTAACTGTGAAGGATCCCAAGGAACTTAAGGAATTATTAATTAATTAGTGTCTGATTGCTACAATGACTTCTCTTTCTTAATCTTTTCTGATTTTAACCTACTTCTAAAATTTATTTGGGACCAAAGTTTGAACAATTGGGCTATGCTGTAAAAACGTATGACCCGCCACGTCTGGACACCAAACAGCCAGCAAGCGCTTTAAAGCATAGGCCTGTTATTGTCATTGTGTTGACCCTTTTCCTCGCACTCCTGTCATTACTGGTATGCCAGGAAAGAGCTAAATGCATGAATTCCTTGTTCTGTGTTTTTTCCTTAAGGATGAGCTACCTGCTCTGGGACCCTTTCCCTGAATCTCCCTTCCCTTGTGCCCTCTGTCATACATACGCTTTCATGGTGGCCTGTGCTCTAGCATTTTCCTCATTTTATGTCATTACTTGTTTAAACATTTAACTTTATAAGTTCAGGGGAGCCAGGGACTGGCCTGCCTAGCCGTTGTCCCAGATTCAGCATGGGGCACAACGTGTCATCACTTAATCATTTATTGAATGATCCGCTGCCCTAGTCCTTCTCTGAAGTTGTTCTGCCTTTCCTGGAATAAGAGGCATGAATGCATGGGGAATAAGGGACCTGTTCTCATTGTGCATTCTGATTCTGTCCTTTATTTTAGTTATATGCATGGGTTGAATATTGTATCTACTGTTTTTTTCTAGTCAGGAACTTGGTTTTCCAAAGGGAAGATTGAATTTTAATAACGTGGCTGGAAGGTTGTTCCCAAGGGCATGAGAGCACATGTGAATCCCAAGTCATATCGGGAATATGGAAATCCAGTGAAAGGCTAGCCTCGTAGTAGAGGCACTTGTGAGTAGGAACAGATACTGAAGCTGGTGAGCTGACCTCTGGGATTCCATTCTGATGTCTGGCTGTGATCTTTGAGTTAGAAATTTCAGGCGCTTCATGCATGTGGTCTCTTGTAAGACTGGAATAACTTCAAGTATTTTGGGCTTGAAGAACAGGTCCATTAAAGTCTTATCTTTGTGACACTATCATTTGTTTATTTTTCTCCTACAGAAGAAATGGGGACTGTTTGGGAGTCTTCGGATGGGAATTGGTGGTGACTTGTCATCTTTCTGTGATTTTCTGCCCTTGTGATCTCAGGTGCCCTTGTGCATCGACTCTTCCAATTTCTCTGTGATTGAAGCTGGCCTGAAGTGCTGCCAGGGCAAGTGCATCGTCAATAGCATCAGCCTGAAGGAGGGGGAGGAGGACTTCCTGGAGAAGGCCAGGAGGATCAGGAAGTTTGGTGCAGCTGTGGTCATCATGGCTTTTGACGAAGAAGGACAGGTGAGCGTTTTCTTTTTTTGGCTCCGCTCTATTGTGCTACCCAGACTAAACAAACTGACGGAGAAGAACTGAGTCCAAAACAGCCATCTGTGTGTGTGTGCCGTAGTATCATATATCCACACATACTTGTATCTGTGTATGAAAATTTCATATATAATAAAGTCTTTACATCAGTTGAGAAAGGAATTATTCAGTAAATGCTATTAGGACAACTGACTATGGGTTTGGAAGAAAATATAGTTAGAGCCCTGTTTCCTGCCATATACTAAAATAAAATCTATATCAATTAAAGATCTAAATGTATAAAACAAAATTCTAAAGACTATATGGGAAAATATTCATCTAAACTTGGGAAGGCAAAAAGAAAATTGATAAAGCTCTCAGTATAAAAAAGTGAAACTTTGGCCCTGGCTGGTGTGGCTTGGTTGCAGTGTCGTCCTGTAACTGAAAGTTTGTAGGTTTGATTCAGTCAGGGCGCCTACCTAGATTGCAGGTTCGATTCCCGCTCTGGACGCGTATGGGAGGCAGCCAGTCGATGTTTCTCTCTCACACTGATGTTTCCCTCTTTCCCTTCCTCTCTCCCTTTCACTCTCTCTAAAAGCAATGAAAAAAATGTCCTTGAGTGAGGATAAAAGAGAATTGTAAAACTTTGTATGGTGAAAGTCATGGTGCTGTTTTGAATAGCTAATTTACAGAAGAAATACAAATAACCAATAAACCTATGAGAAGATACTACATTTTGTAGTGATTAAAGAAATAAAAAATGAAACAATATCAAATTAGATTCTTTTATTAAATCTTAAAAAAGCAAAAGATTGATTAATGACAACTCTTATGTCTCTGCCTTGGATTCAGTAAGGGGCCACGGGAAGCCTCAAACACAATAATAGTTCAACTGTATGATGGGTGTGTAGAGATTATTGTTTTGTTGTTTTACACCTCACAGTACCATTACAAATATTTTTGTATCCAATATTTAATTTAAAACAATATTTTAAAATTCATGCACTATGATTCAGCCCCTCCTGGCAATCTTGTAATAGATGGAATGTGTAAGGGTATGTGTTCATATTCATTTTAACACTGTGGTAGGAAAAAATTGAGAGTACTCTAAATGTCCCTTAATAGGAATACGTTTCACTTGAATAAATACTGTGCAGCAGTCAAGAATGAGGTGGTGGCACCAGGCCTACAGTAAACCGGATGAAAAACAAGTGACGTGATCTGGGTATTCCATGAAAAGCGTTTTTACATGGCTACACCTGTGTCTGTATCAGTAGAGAAAAATTCTGTAGTTGTTGACAGGAGGCCAGGGATGGTCTCGACGGGGGCATACTCACTTCTTCTTTTGACAGGTGGTGGGATTTTATGCCTTTTTTCTTTTCTATTTTTTGCATTTTTAAAATGAAATTGTTTTTAACAAAAATGTTACTGTTTTTGTACAAAAGGTATATTTTCATCTTGAGAAAAGTCCAAATCAGAAGGCTGCAAAAAAGAGATAATGTTGATAAAGAATATTTATTTGAACTTTTACTTTTACCAAGTAGGCACACTACACACGTAAAATCAGAATTTTCCTCCCAAAATATAAATGCTGGGTATATATACTTAACATTGTTACACTCCAAAGTACAAAGATGTTGCCTGATTCACTGCCATCACACAGGTGCAAGTGCTGGGCTTTGAGGCTGGAAGTCTGCCATAGCTTGCCAGGGTGTGTGCTACGTGGCTGGGGCCAGATTCTGGGGGGTCAGGGAAGAGTGAGCTGTGCTAGAAAAGGTGGTCTTGTAAAGCCCCTCTGAGAAGAGAATATTGGAAAACCTGAATGAAATGAGCAAGCCATGTGGCATTCAGGAAAAGAGCAGGAAAGTTTCCAGCAAATTGATAATTTTGCGTAAATGAGATTACGTGATCCTGTAGCCCTTACCTCCAACTCAGAATGTTGACATCTACCCACCTTAGCGAATATGGATTTACTCTACAGATTATGGTTGCCTGCCTTATATTCCAGTATATGCATGTTTTATTACTTAATGTATTATTGAATGAAATTGCAATTTTAATTTTTAATATTTTAAATATTTATTGTTTATGCTGTTACAGTTGACCCAATTTTTCCTCCATCACTCAGCCTCCCCCCCGTGCCCTCAGGCAATCTGCACACTATGGTCCATGTCTGTGGGTCATACATAGATGTTCTTTGGCTGCTTGTTTCCCTATACTGTACTTTACATTCCCATGACTATTCTGTGACTACCAATTTGTATTGATACTTCTTAATCCCTTCACTTTTTTTGTGCATCTTGCTGACCCCCTCCCATCTGGCAACCATCAAAATGTTTTCTATATCTATGATTCTGTCTCTATCCTGCTTGTTTATTTTATTTTTTAGAGTCAATTGTTGATAGATATGTATTTATTGCTCCTTTATTATTCATATTTTTTTATCTTCTTTTCCTTCTTAAAGAAGACCCTTTAACATTTCTTATAATACTGATTTGGTGGTGGTGAACTCCTTTAGCTGTTTCTTGTCTGAGAACTCTTTGTGTCCTTTGATACTAAATGATAGCTTTGCTAGGTAGAGTAATCTTGGTTATAGGTCCTTGCTTTTCATCACTTCGAATATTTGTTACCAGTCCCTTCTAGCCTGCAAAGTTTCTTTTGAGAAATCAACTGGTGGTCTTATGGGAGCGCCCTTGTAGGTAACTAACTGCTTTTCTTTTGCTGCTTTTGTCTTTAACCTTTGGCATTTTAATTTTGATGTGTCTTGGTGTGGGCCTTTTGGATTCATCTTGTTTGTGAACTCTCTGTGCTTCCTGGACTTGTATGTCTGTTTCCTTCACCAGGTTAGGGAACTTTTCTGTCATTTTTTTTAATAGGTTTCCAATTTCTTGCTCTCTCTCTTCTCCTTCTGGTACCCCCTTGACATGAATGTTGATATGCTTGAAGTTGTTCTAGAGTCTCCTTACACTGTCCTCAAATTTTTTGGATTCTTTTTTCTTCTCACTGTTCTGATTGGCTGTTTTTTGCTCCCTTATTCTCCAAGTTGCTGATTTGATTCTCAGCTTCATCCACTGTACTGTTGATTCCCTATAAGTTGTTCTTTATTTTAATAAGTGTATCCGTTTCTGACTAGATCTCTTTTATGCTGTTGAGGTTCTCACTGAGATCATTGAGCATCCTTATAACCAGTGTTTTGAACTCTGCATCTAGTAGATTGCTTGTCTCCATTTTGTTTAGTTCTTTTTCTGGATTTTTGTTCTGTTCTTTCATTTGAGCCATGTTTCTTTGTCTCCTCATTTTGGCAGCCTCCCTGTGTTTTTTTTCTGTGTATTAGGTAGAGCTGCTACATCTCCCAGGCTTGGTAGAGTGGCCTAATATAGTAGTGAAACCGGAAAAGTTGCCATTCATGCTGCCTTAGCTACCCAGCTCTTAGCTTTCTCTAAGTCTACAGCAGAATATTCAGGGTTGAATTGTGACAAGTCTAGAAAAGATACCGAAGGCATTAATTATAAATGTTCCTTTAGCAGCCTCTTTTGCTGCTCCATCGGCCAGATTGTTTCCTGTAGCCTCTTCAGTGTCCTCTTTCTCATGCCCAGGGTAGTACATAAGAGCCACCTGTGAAGGTACCTGAACAGCTTCTTATACATTCAAATTTCTGTTGCATGCTTAATTTCTTTTTTATTGGAGGTTAATAGTCCTCTTTCTTTCCAAATACATATTGCTCTCTCTTAAAACTATTCTGCTAGAATAAACATCATCAATTATTTCAGCACAGTCCTGCATTAGCACGGCTGAGTCAGGCTCTGGGAGAAGGGAGGCAGGATTTAACTTAGTTACAGTTTTAAATTGTTTGGTACCTGCCCATTCTCCAGCAGTGAGCCACAAATTTCCTTTTTGCTCCAGCAGGCTCAACACTGGGTAGGGTGTGTAAATGGTGATAGGATGTCTCAAGAAAAACTTTTCAGCTTCCTGTAAAAGCTCGCAGGTGGCTGCCACAGCTCTCAAGCAGGCTGGCCACCCCTGGACCATGTGGTCCAGTTTCCCTTCTATTTTCCTATTCTGGCATTTGCTCTGCTCATCTGTTTCTAGATATATTTTAAGGTAGAGCCAGTGGGGTTTGTTCTCACCATCGGCTGTGGGCTGTGAAAGAAAGAGGAGTCAGAGATAGTTTCAGGGGTCTTTGGCCAGAGCAGTGGAAAGGATAGGAGACAGAGAGAAGCAGATTTGGGATGGGTAAGGATGGACCATGGTTATGGCGGCATGTGGAGTATGCAGTTGTGTAGGTGATTCTGGGTTTCAGTGGCATAGTCTGGCCTGAAGACAGAATCACCTTCCTTGGGCATGGTCTGTATGTAGATGATTTAAAGCAGGGTGACAGAGCTCAGCAAAGCGGTGGCTCAGTGAAGAGGCCCTTGGACTGAGAAGGTGTGGAGCCACTGTGCTCAAGGGTGGAAAGAAGAGGAGGCCGTCATGGGGGTTGGGAGGAGCAGCCTGTTTGGTAGGAGAGGGACCAGAAGGGAGGGTTCGCATGTCTTGTGAGTGAAGAACAAGCTTCCAGAAGGGCTCGATGAGCTATTTTAAAGAGTTGTGGGTAGAACTGGTAGAGGCGGCCAAGAATTTACCACTGGATTTAGAAATGGGGTAGTGAGTGCTCTTGCTGTCCTGTTTCCAAGGAGATGAAAGCTTAATTGGAGTGGGTTCAAGAGAGGATAGGAGAATTGGAGCCAGCAGGTGTAAGCGACTTTTTTGAGGAGTTTTACTGTAAAGAAGAAGGGAGAAATAGGGTGGAAACCAGAGATGAATACGAGGTGAAGAAGGATGTGTGTGGGGCTGTGCGTGTGTAGACAGATGATGTGACAAGACTGTTTTGTAAGCTGCTGAGAATGATCGGATAGAGAAGGGAGGCATTTGCTAGGTCCCTGGCCTTGTGAGTTGAGCGGAGCGGCAGTCAGTGTGCGCGAGGAGAGGGAGGTGGTTTGCTCAGGATGCTTGAAAGAAGGCTGGCAGGCGGGGGCCAGAGCACAGATGGCAGGCAGGCCGGTAGCTGCTGGGTGTCAGTCTGATGGGTGTTTTCTCAGTGCAGCAGGACACAGGTCAGCTCTGAAAGAGAGAACTCGTGTGTGCTTGAGGGATCCACCTGCTTAAGCTAAGTGTGAGGCGGGAAGTCTCCCACAGGGAGAGGTGGACCCTGCCTGTGTTTTTAAAAAACACTCCCACCCTCTGGGCTCTATTTTCAGTGCCTTTGGTCTGGGGTGAGACTAGGCTTTGGTAATTTTAAAGCCTTAGAAGTGATTCTCATGTAAACTTTGGTCAAAAGCACCAGCAGTTCATCTCATTTAGTCCTCCTAGCCGCCACCTGGGGTAGCTGTTGTCCTGTTTACTGTGAGCCAAGGTCAAATGTTTAGGAGCAGACGAGTTGAAGACTGAAATGACCTGGGTTATCCCCATGCTTTGTCTGTGAGCACTGCTGGTGCTGGATCTTGTGAGAGAATGGCTGTCCCCATTTAGATCAGTGTGCCCACAAATAACAGCGGAGGGAAAAACTCTTAACTTGCCAGTTATGAGAGAAGTGCAAATTAGAGCAATCTTAAAGTAATGTTCCATCCCTCCCAGGCTGATGACAGTGCACTGGGAAGTGCGCAGGCTCTGTGCCAGTGCTGCAGCGCTCCACACAGAGCCCGCCTCCCCGTGGGGCACAGCCTGGCTGGGACCCTGCTGGTGGCCGACTCCGTGACACCCGCCAGGAGAGAACGCCATTGGTGTCCTGGATGCTGATGATCTCGTTTCTGGGAAATTGTTTCAATAAAAGGGTTTAGCAGCACAAGAGTACTACATATGCAAAGTTTTCTCACCGTCTTTATTGAAAGTATAACCACTTAAATGCCCAACTGAAGAGAAATTGGTTACTTAAGTTACATTACTCTGTTGGAATAGTAAATAAAAATAGTAATTATGAAGATTATGGAGCAGCATGACAGTGCTTACAAATCTAAATTAAGAATATAAAACCAAAAATTAGGTAGACACTGTATATATAACTATATTTAACTATATTTGATAAAGACTGGAGCAAAATACTGTAAAGAATGCAACTGTTAGAGTAAGAAGGAATTAAAGATGACTTTTTAAAGACTCCTTTTCCTAATTAGAATAATTCCCCTATGTTTATAGACATACATGCTCATTATGGAATCGTAGTATTGAAAATTATAATGACCAAACCAAAAAAAATTCATATACTTGCAAAGTTGAGAAACCAACAATATATATTTTTTAAAGATTTTATTTATTTATTTTTAGAGAGAGGAGAAGGGAGGGAGAAAGAGCAATGTATGGTTGCCTCTCACATGGCTCTCACTGGGGACCTGGCCCGCAACCCAGGCATGTGCCCCAACTGGGAATCGAACCAGGACCTTCTGGTTCCCAGCCCGCGCTCAATCCACTGAGCTACACCAGCCGGGTGAGAAACCAACAATATTGATATTTTGGTATAAAGACCTGTCTTCTGTCCATTGAGTTCTCCTGGTTATTTGCTTGCTTCCCTGATTCCAATGCTGATAAGGAGAAAGCAGCTCTTTGAAATGAAAACCACTGTTGTGGCTAAACAAAGCAGAGAACTCCCACTTCCCTTGTTTTACTGTTGGCTGTGGTCTTTGGTTTATGTTTACGATCCATGTTACAGACACAACTGCAAGGTCAGAGCCAGATATGACAGAGGGGCTGGCCTTGAGACTTCTGGATTAAAAGACAAATAGGAGTCATTTCTATGTTTTTTGTTGATGTTATTTTGATCAATTGTTATTTTTAACTCCAAATAACAAAATACAGAACACCTTTATTGTTGAAATTTCTGTGGAAAAAATAACTTTATCACTACTCTCTATATGTAATTTTCCTTTAGCAATTGAAATTATTATTTTCATATGACAGTTTTTGATAAAATTTCCTACAAATATAATTATATAATAATAGACTACATTATTTTTTGTGTGCACATGTGTAAATTATATCAAAGAACAATCAGTATCATTCTATAAATGCATCCATTAAATTCAACACATTTTCCTGCGTTAAAATTATTTGAAAATAAGTTCCAGTTTATGGAGAAATAAAGTTCCATTGGGATATTGATTAAAATTTAATTAATTTTAACCTAGAAAAGAACAAAGAATTGGTATCTTGGCACTATTCAGACTTGTCATTCAGGAATTTGCTCTGTCTTTCCGATTACTATTTAATCAAGTTTTATAGTTTTACTTAAACAGGAAAGCTCAAGGTCATTCCTAGGTATTTTGTGTTGTTTTGTTGTTGTGACTGGCCTATGTTTTTTAAAATATATTTTTCCTTTCAGTAGTGATTTTTAGATTTTTATTTTATAACCAGCCTTTTTCTTGAATTTGATAAGTAGATACTGTTTTTTAGTTGAATATGTTGTGTTTTCCAGTATGGTATGCACCATAGTGTTATTAATAGTTCTAGAGAACTGAAGGCAGTAGTTCTTAGTTTTCCCTTTATTTTTACCTTGCTGAAAGTAATTAACCCGAACCTAGGAGATGACTCTCACATTCCTTCTCTGACACTCTGAGCTTTGTGAAATCTGACATATTTTTGCCTTTCAGGGGCCTCCTTTGTAGTGGCTCGGGGAGGTCACGCCTCCCTAGCAGAGGTTGCGTGGTTGAGTGTGTCTGTCTTGGGCTTTTTTTATCCGAGGAACTCTATTTTAACTGCTTCGTGTGTAGGAAACAGACACATCCAGGATCTCTCAGAGGGGCAGGGATCTGAGGCACATGAGCTGCCCTTGGTCCCCAGATCCAGGCCTGGGTGTTGAGTTGCCTGGCAGGAGCCACAGCAGAGCATGCACCTAGTATGCGTCCTTGTCTGTCATTCTCTGTCTCCGTCCCTCTCCATCACTCATCTAAGGAGCAGTGTGGGAGAGTGGAGACAACGAGGGGGCACACAATAGGAAATGGCACGGGAGATTCCACTGGCCCTGAATCTAAGGAGGATGGAAAGTGACTGGGGGTTGAGCCCTGCTGGTGCTCGTGCTCTTCTTTGTAGGGCCACCGTTTTTAAGAGCCATACCAGTGTGATTTATGCCCACGACCTAAGGCCCATCCATGTTAACCAGCCGTGGAGGTGGAGAGCACATACATATCCTTGAAGCCACATGGGTTGTCCTGGAGGAAGGTCCGAGAGAGTGCTGGCAGGGTGGCAGGCTGGCGGGGGGTGGTGGGTACCTATTTGTAATTTATCCTTTAGTAGTAGTTGAGTCTTTGTCACATGTGTGTATTTTTTAGAAACCTATTTATTAATATACCATACATGTGCGTGTAAGATTTGATTTTTACAGAAGCAGTGTAGCTGTTGTGCTGGTGAAAACACAAAGGGACTTTAAACCAATTCTTCTTTTGAGATAATTTGATAAATGTTGAGAAGCTGCTTGGCGTTTGGATTTTTATGAAATCCAAGTGTTGGTACTGAAGTACCAATGTGCCTCTGTTTTCGTAGATAACACTATTTTTCTGCTTAAATTACAATCAGTTGTTCCTTTTTCCAGGCAACAGAAACAGACACCAAAATCACAGTGTGCACCCGGGCCTACCATCTGCTTGTGAAAAAACTGGGCTTTAATCCAAATGACATCATATTTGACCCTAACATCCTCACCATTGGTACTGGGATGGAAGAACACAACTTGTATGCTGTTAATTTTATCAATGCAACAAAAGTCATTAAAGTAAGTACAGGTATTTTCTCTCTTCTACTCAAGATGCCAAATTGACCACATGGCTCCAGTGAATAGTTTGAACTGTCATGTATTTATGAGTACTTATTGGCTGGGAATGTTGACATTCTTGTTCTTAGGTAGTAAAATGGTTTTCTGAAATTTAGGGCCCTTTATTATTCCTTTTTTACATGTTATTTTAAACTGTGAAATATAACACATACTGCAGGATATATAAAAATAGAGAATGATAATTAATTATAAAGCATGTAATAGCTCTCATTTAGGTCATGAATAGAACGTGGCCATGGCTGTGTCTGTTTCTGGTTGCACCTTCATCCTGAACTTTGTTGCTTTTTCTTTATAACTTTTATCACTTGTATTTGTATAGTCAACCTGAATTAGCCATGGATTCTATATTTGCATATTCACCTCCTCACTAAATTTTACCCGTGACCCCAAATCACTACTCATGGGGCCTTTGCAGTTCTTCCTAGCATCTCCTTATGCAGAGTGGTGTGATCCACCTTTTCCCGGATGAGGTCAACCAGGACACACCGTCTAGTTCTTGTTTCAGCACTCATTCTGTAAACAAGTGTCCTTTTCATGGACACAAGTATGGTGATTTTGTGCCATACTTGCCGATTTTTGAGCTTTTTCTCGGGGGTGGATTCCCCTCTGTAAAGGGTCCCCAGGCACAGGGCTGCAGTGCTGTCTGTGCTCCTGAGAGCCAGAAGGTGGGAGGGGCCTCATGGAGAAAACACAGTGCTAGAGAGACTTTGTTTAGATACAAGTTGGGATGCTGTTGGCTGTGAGCTCAAGGATGGTGAATCAATGATATGTATTAAACAGATGTCCTGAAATGGAAACACATATAAACAAGGTCATATATTGATCAGTTGGTGAGCATTTGGGACCAGAGGGGCAAAGGAACCCAGCCCTGTGTTTCCTCGGGAGCAGTGGTTTTCGGTGTTCCCCAAGTTGGTGTTTCTGGTGACTTGAGAGAACTTAATCACCACAAACAATGAGAATCACTGTATAAAGAGTTATAGCTTAGTTTTCCCTGTTTCTGAGCTTAAATCTAAGATTTTTCCTTGCCCACCTTCATTTTAAAGATTGATTGGGGTATAGCTATACTTTGTTAATGTATAATATTCCATTGAGTGACTCTTCCACAGTGAACTGTTCTGCTCACTGTGGAAGAGTGAGCAGACTCTGGCATTTGGTTGGTCCCAGTGTTGGGACATTGTGAGCAGTGCTGCTGCGAACATTCCTGCATGTGTAGCTTGGGCACACGTGCATGCGTGTCTCTGGAGTATATGTCAGGAAGCAGGATGGTCGGGTCCTAGCCGATCATGGAAGCTGTCTCCCACTCAGGCAGTTTGTACATCAGCCGGCAGTTCCACGTAGATTCTTGACATTGTTATAAGGTGTAATAGGAACTTCGAACTTGAACCTTTTACTTTCCACTTCTATATATAAAGCGTAAGGGACGTGATTGATCCTTTTGGCAAACTAGGGGAATCTTTTCACATTTTAAATTTTTTTGCTAGGAAACATTACCTGGAGCCAGAATAAGTGGTGGTCTTTCCAACTTGTCCTTCTCCTTCCGAGGAATGGATGCCATTCGAGAAGCAATGCATGGAGTTTTCCTGTACCATGCAATCAAGGTATGGTGAAACACCTGTTCCCCTGGAAACCAGCTTTTGCCTAGGGCAGGGTTTGCAAGCCTGCAGACCAACTCTGGCCTGCTGCCAGTTTCTGAGTATAAAATCTGACTGGAGCAAAGCCACAGCCACTCTTGTATTGCCTATGGTGTGATTACATGACAGCGGCAGGGCTGAGTCCTGGCAGCGGGGACCATGACCAGAAGTGTTTTCCGTCTGGCCCAGACAGATGAAGTTTGCTGACCCCGGATTGGGAGTGTCCCTGGGAATTCTCACTTTGCTCTGTCTTGCCCTTAGTTTGGTATGGACATGGGGATAGTGAATGCTGGAAACCTCCCTGTGTATGACGATATCCATAAGGAACTTCTCCAGCTCTGTGAAGATCTCATCTGGAATAAAGACCCTGAGGCCACTGAGAAGCTCTTACATTACGCCCAGGTAGAGCGAAGGTGTTCTGGTGGGTGGCTTTCCTGTCTTTGAATTTGTTGCTCGTGTGTGGGTGTTAGACCTTCATTGTAGACTAGAAGCAAGGATCTAATCACTCTTTGATCACTGAAGATTTTTACAGAGAGTTCCATGGGAGGTGCTCTAGTGAGGGCGAGGAAGGACAGATGGGCCATGTGTAGGCTGCTCGGTGTTCTCAATTTATGTTTCAATCTATTTTAAAAATATAAAATTTTTCTCATATCAAAGTCATACAATTCTAGAAAATTTACAAAATACAGATAAACAAAATGAGGAAATAAGAATCACTCATAATCCTACTACCCGAAGTCAGATACTGTTGAGAGTTTGTTATAACCTTGTTGTCATGGTTCTTTGTTTTTTTTAAATTTTTTTCCCAAAATGTGTACTCATAGGTGTGTCCACACACATACACTCATATTTTTTACAGAAATAGAACTATACCCTAGATGCTTGTTTGGTAACCTATTTAGTGGTATACTGGGAATGAACATCTTGCCACTTTATTAGATATTTTTCTACCTCACGATTTAAATCGGCTCTTTTGGATTTTCTTACGTGGCTGGGATTTCCTGGTTCCCACATGTTTACATTCGTACAGCTGTTTACGTTCGGGTCTCCTCCCTCTGTATCAGGGTTCTGTAGTTCAGGGCTTGAGGTATGTCCACATTTATTCAGTAGATGTGAGAATAATTATAGTTAATCTAAAAATTAGTTCCTTGTCTCCCACTTATTCTGTGTTGGGCAGTCCTAGATACATTAAATGTCGATCATGGGTGCTGCTTCCTAGAATTCAGTTTAAGGAAAGATAAGATCTTACCTCAAAAAACTTTAGTTTTACATTTACATCAGAAAGTGATGGCAAAGCAAGACATTTTTCTCCTACGGGCTGGGAAAGTGGTAGAATGTTTTTATGTATATTGTCACCTGTGTTAATGTTTTCCATGTTAAAATCAATTCTTTCCTCGTCCATCAAAGAGTATTTATCTGTTCTGTAAGGAGGGTAGGACGGTTTAGGATGAACCACGTCGCTGATTCGCCAGCCTAGTGGTGGCACGCTTTAGATTTCTGAGACCACTTGTGATAGTTAGCCTTCTGCGCAGCAGCGGATATGTGACCTTCTGCTCAGCTCCTTAAAAACATTTCTCATGTGGACCCAAGACAGAATGTCTCTGGTCTCGATTGTTGCAAATATAACCAAGTTCTGCTTCAGCTTATTCCTTAAGAAACAGTTGCTCCATTTCTTTTTTCGTTTTTGTGGCTGCTTTTGCTCATGTAGACAAAGTGCTTAACCCTTTACTATTCTTTGAACATCAAGACAGGGGTGTGAAACACTATTCAGTTTTTCTTAGCCTATCTTCCACCTGGTGGGTGACCTTCCCTTAATCACTGACTAAGGGTTCTGTTGAAGGTTGGAAGGGTATCATGGCCTCTCCAGTCGTGAGGGTGTACTAGAACGTTTTTAAAACCCAGGAAACAATGTTCCATCTCTCTCTGCCATCCAGATGAGACAGCACTCCCACTTAAGAAAATTGGGCTCCTCATTTTTAAGACTACTCTCATTTAGGGTTTTGTTGGCTTTGTATTCTATTGTCAGTCATTCTTTTAGGTCTGTGCTCACTTTTAACATTTGTTTACAAGTTTTTGTTTCTGTATGTGGTGCTGAGCTGCTGAGAGGTTTTGCCCCTAGGGCACAGCATAATTGAGAGAAATCTTAATAGCAATTTCAAGAGCTTAACAATCTTCACGTAAGAAATTGCCTCCCTCTTAATGTAACCACATGGACTTATTACAAGGCGTTGTCAGGTAGGCTATCTACAATCAGGGTGACCTCTGTTACCATTAAGGGAATTAACAAAACAGATATACTTTAATAATTCCCAGGATACGCTGAGCTCAAATGGAGCATGAAAAGCAGGAATATTACAAGGAAAATAAGGGGTGGAGAATATTTTTTTCTTTATAAGAGAATGATATTTTTGTTTTGTTATTAAATGAAGAAGTCTGCACCCATTAATGTACCTACCTGATACATATTCAAAAGGGTGGAAAGAGTCTAAACTCTAATCCCACTTTTGGGGAATAAATGAGTGTGTTGAGTTCCCTGATTTGGTGCAGACTGACCTGTGGTGAGTAAATGTTTTTGGCGTCTAAGGGGTCGTGGTAATATACCACTCGCATGGCGTTTCTTTATTAAGCGGTACCCAGTAGAGCACTTCAACCACTTTGGGCAAAGACTGGAAACATTTATTGCTCTGAATGGAATGGTTCTTAAATGACCTTGGATTGCAAGAATATTCTTGATACTTTTCTGGAACAAAAGATCTTCTGTTCTTTGATCTGGCTTTGATCCTGCCCATTGCCTTTGGAGCCCTCATTCTTCTCTGGCTTCCTCTCGGGAAGTCCACTCCCCTGGATAGTGGTCCAGTCTGATACCAGAAACAAAACACAGGTTGTCCTGGAGACTCTGAGAAGCAGAAGCTACTCGAGGGCAGTAGCTGCAGATACAAGGAGCAGCCAGATGGCCATGGCAACTGGTTGGTCGGTTTTCTTGGTAACTTCCCGTGTGATGAGCTTCCAGTGTCTCTGTTGTCTGGCGTAACTCTGTGCGTGAAACTGTGCAGCAGCTTTTATTCAGGTCCTGGAGAATGTCCTTTTGAAGGACTAGTTGGAAAGCTACGTTGTACTCTGACACAGCTGCTTCAAAATGTTACTGTTTCCCCATAAGTATTGACTTTCTGAAGCACGTGCATCAACTGGGGTCATTTTCATTCTCTGCAGAGCCAGCACTTTGTGGAATCTTCACACAGCACTCACTATGTCCTCATGGGCCCCTGTTAATGATCACATGTGTTTTGACCCCTCTGCTCCCCACATGTGCTACACACTGTGAATTTTTTTTGTGAACACACCAGGTCCTTTTTCCAAGAGTGTTTGGAGCAGTCCGACCTGTTTTTACCTGTCAGACTCATCCCACGGGCAGGAGCCGACTGCTGTGTGGTTGACAGAACAAAGGGGGCTCACGTGCATCAGGCGATGCGGATGTGAGCTTCAGGTCTTCCTTTTTTCTTTTTCTTTCTCCCTTCCATGCCACATAGCTCCAGTTTTGTGGGTTTTCCCCTTCAATAAAGGTAAGAGTACATAACCTATGAATTTTGCCGGGGTTTTTTTTGTTATTTTTAGTTTTTTAAATTGAACTATAATTGATGTATAACATTAATTTCAGGTGTGTAACGTTATGACTTGATATTTGTATACATTGCAAAATGATCACCATGAGCCTAGTTAATAGTTTTCACCACACATATTTACAGATTCATTTTTCTTGTGATGAGATCTCTTAAGATCTACTCTCTTAACAACTTCCAAATATTCAATGCAGTAGTGTTAACTGGTCACTGTACTGCGCATCCATCCCCAGGGCTGTACCTTCTGACCCCTTCATTCGCTTCGCCCTCCCACCCCCAACCTCTGGCAACCACCACTCTGTATTTATGAATTCATGTTTTAGATTCCCCATGTAAGCGAGGTCACACAGTATTGTCGTTCTTTATCGGACTCATTTCTCTTAGGATACTGCCCTCAAAGTCCATCCATGTTGTTCCAAATGGCAGGGTTTTTTCTTTATACTGAGTAATATTCCATGTACTATATATTTTTATTCATTTGTTTATTGATGGACACTTTCATGTCTTGGTTATTGTGAATAGTGTTGCAAATAATTTTTTAAAATTATCATCTTCTTTAGATTTTGTTTTATGTGAGGGAGGCATCGGTCTTTTGGTACGTGAGAAAGCCCTTGTGCTGTTATTCTTCCAGTTAACTGCCCCAGCCTGGGCTCTTGGAGTTCCGCCGACCCCTTCCTTCTCTTACACGGTGTCTGTTACTTTCATCCTTTCTCCCCCTTCCCCTTACTGCCACTGTAGTCCAGGCCTTTGTCATGGAATATTAAATCATTCTCCTCCTTCCGGGGTTCTCCTTAAAATAGTACTTTCAATGTAGTTCTGCAGCTTTGGAACTTTGAATTGTGTTGTCTCCCCACCTCTGACCCCACAGTTGCCCGCGAGGTTAAATCCAAATTTAATAGCCTGGATTTCTGGCACTATGTGACTTGGCCTATACTATCCTGTACAAACGTTGCTCCAGAAGCATACATTTTTGTCCAGCATTCTATCATTTGGCTAATACTGACTGAACTCTTGTTTTGTGCTATGCACTGTGCTGAATGTGGCGGATTTCAGTAGTCAGAGGGTGTGCCCCTGCAGAGCCCAGTTTTGTGAGCCATGCAGAAATGGATGGAGGCAGTTGCAGTGCAGTGTGGCAGGTGCTCTGGCGGGATGGACAGGGTGCTGTGCGAATGCTTAGGAGGGACCCTGAGCCCAAAGGTGGAGGAGGCTGGGTGAGACCTGAGGCTGCACGGAATTGGCCAGGCTGAGTCTGGTGTTGGAGGGTGGTGCTGGTGGTCCCTGCCAGGGCACGCGTGCTTGCATCTAACTGGGACCTGGTGCCGTGAAGGTGCTGAATAATGAGCGTCAGATGAACAAGTGTGTAGGCCTGGAGGTGAGGAGATGATGGACGGTGTAAAGAACCGGTGTGTTCAGGGCAGCTAAGCTTGCAGGGAAGGGCAGCCGATGAAGCT
Source organism: Micronycteris hirsuta (assembly GCA_004026765.1). Lineage (NCBI taxonomy): Eukaryota > Metazoa > Chordata > Mammalia > Chiroptera > Phyllostomidae > Micronycteris > Micronycteris hirsuta. The sequence goes on from PVJI01004308.1 coordinate 22,750, forward strand.
ATAGGAGAAAGCCAGAAGGGTTGTCTAGTGAATTTCTTCACAGGTGGGTGGTTTGCCCTGGTTTGCATTTTGGAAGGTCCTTCTGGCTACCGTGCAGATGCATGGAAACCAGGGTGAGTCTGGGCTACATGGACCCGTTGGTTGCTTGGACTGTGAATGAAAGTGGAAGCAGGTGGAGAGAAATACTAAGGAGGTACTCAATATTATAATTAGGACTGGATGCTCCATTAAATGTGAGGAATGGATGGATATTCAAGAAAGATACTTACATTTATGGTTTGGCAGCTGGTGCCACCAGTGAGAAAGAGAAAACAGATTGGGTGTAACAGTGCCGTTTGCCTGTGTGCTCTGATCATCGCACTTCTGTCCCTTTGCCAAAGCTGTCAGCTTCTTCAGAGTCTCTCTCCACCCCAGTCTGTGATGGTCACTCCTTCCTCAGAGTCTCTGGTGCAGTGTATCGTCTGCTCCTTCAGCCCGTAGCATATGCTTTCTCTTGTAGCTGGCCTTTCCACCTCCCTCTCAACAAGGCAACGCCCTGGCAGCACCTGTCTGACTCAGCGTCATTACAGTCCCTCTGCACGTGCCTGTGGGTAGTGGTGCTTTCTGTTGAGAGCGCTGCAAGCTCGTCAGGTGTGGGGTAGAACTTCTTGGACCATCCTGGAAATCTTTTGTCCTAGGTTATCTTTTAGGAAAGAAGGAAAGAAAATATGGAACCTCACTGTGTCCCCCTACTAAAAGTTCAAATCCTGAAAGATTTCTGCTTCCCTCAAACATTTATGGAGATCCTAATTCATTCAGGATACGCTACTACGGGCTGGAAGTATAAAAGAAGGATAAGGCCTAGTTTTTGCTGCCAAATAGTTCAGTAAAGACCTGTTGTATTTGTCTCTGTCCTAATTTCATTTAAGACTCATGGCACAGGCGGGAAGAAGGTCGTCCAGACAGACGAGTGGAGGGGTGGCCCTGTGGAAGAGCGTCTGGAGTATGCCCTTGTGAAGGTGAGCCATGGGCCCTGTGCCAGTTGGGGGTGGGGCTTGGCCCCCATCCTTGTCTGATGCTGTTGCTGCAGGGGAGGAGCTGACGGCAAAGGAGACTCCCTAGATCCCCCTCCCCACCCCATCCCCCACCTTGGGCACATTTGGCAGTGTCCAGAGACATTTTTGGTTGTCACAACTGGGGTGGGAAGTGTTCCCGGATCCAGTGGCCAGGAATGCTGCTAAACATCCTACAGTGCACAGGACAGGCCTGCATGACAAAGAATCATTCAGCTCGAAATGTCAATACCAAGCTTGAGAAATGCTCTCCTAGACCCAGTTGCTGTGATTCGATCAAAAAGCAAGTCCTGACTCTTCTGCTGATAACTGTAATGTCAGGCAAGATAATTTCCTGGCTTCAGTTTCCTCATTTGTGAATCTGGAGAATTTCAGAGTTCTTTTCTCCTTTTCTTGGCTGCAGGATTTTAACTTTTAACTTCTTGAGATTCACACATTTAAGGTTGTGAAACTAGTCAGCCATAGCCAAGGATCCTTGAACTAGGGGACGCTGGAGGACAGGGTTTGATCACTGAAGCTGAATAAGTTGGTGGAGGCCCTGTGGGCTTGAATGTCACCCACGGGTCCTGCCCATTGTCTTTCCTCCGCACCTCCTAGTACTGCAGTGAGAAGTGCTGATTTCATAGGAGATACTTATCAATGTAAAATCTGTTAAACCACTAGGATAAGACATGTATAAATTTGAACTTTACTTATTAGGGCTCTTTTTCTCACTCATAGCTTGCTTTTAATGAGTACTTAACTTTGTGTCAATGAAGCCCCCAAGCACTTCTTATAGATGTCTAGTTTAATCCTCAGTGTAACCATCTGAGGCAGTTACTATGTGATGTAGCGGTTGAGGAAACTGAGGCTTAATGAATCCCTTGGACTGGTGGTAGAAACCCGGATTTGAACCATGCAAAAGGTTGATTCCAAAACCTGTACTCTTAAACATTTCCATGATTCATTCTTTGTTGGCTATTTATACTTAAACCACTATTTTATGTTATTTTTTCACCTATTTTTTTTTGTAGGGCATTGAAAAACATATTATTGAGGATACTGAGGAAGCCAGGTTAAACCAGGAAAAATATCCCCGACCTCTGAATATAATTGAAGGACCTCTGATGAATGGCATGAAAGTTGTTGGCGATCTTTTTGGAGCTGGAAAAATGTTTCTACCTCAGGTTGGTGAAGATGGGGGAGGGGGCGCGGTATTTTCACAATTGAAAGAAAAAGCCTTTGTCTTCTACTAAATAGCATTTGGATATATTTCTTAGGTTTTAATTTTGAAAAGAGCTCACGGACATTGAGATCTGTTCAGTTTTTCTCTAAATGTGGAGGGTACAGGTCATGTGGAAGTTCTTGCCTTCTAATCTCCAGTCTGACCTCGTGTACTGCTTCTTCTCCCCATCAGCTGCCTCCCCCGCGTTAAAATAAAACCCAAGGTTGATGTAAAGTTAATGTTAGTAACATTGGATTTGACCAACCAAAATTCATCCTTTAGGATGCATATTTTGAAAAAGTCATTATCATTTTAAATAGGGATATACATTAAGTATGTTTTGAGTAAAACCAGAACTCTCATTTTGATTTACAGCAGCTACTAACCACAAGTACTTTTCGAGCCATCTGGGTTTGGGGCAGAGACCTACAAAAAATTAAAACACCATTTTGTTTTTTTTTTTAATCACTTGTTCCTTATTGTTAATTGCCCATTTTCTTTCATAACATTCATCCTTTTTTTAACAGGTCTATTGTTTTATAATTAACATACACTAACCTGCACATATTTACAGGCACAGTTTGGTCATTTAATGTGTGTGCCCACTGCTGTCATGCTCCCGCACTCACTGAGGATGTGGGACCTTCTGTCGTCCCATATTCTTAGTTTCCTCCAGTCTGGGCAAGTTCCTCAGTCTTGGTTTTTCATGATTTGACTTATTTTCAACTTTTCACTTTTGTGTGAACTTCTTACAGACAAATTGCAAAGGTAACTTAAAAAGTGCCTCTCTATCTCTCGCCCAACTTCTTCCCCTAACGTTAACATTTTTACTTGACCATAAGTTATCGGAGCCAGGAAGTTAGCATTGGTGTAGTACTGTCAAAGACCGTGATGAGGTTTCACCAGTTTTTCCACTACAGTTTCCTTTTTGTTCTAGGATCCCACTTTCCTTTTATCCTGACTTCTCTGACAGTTCCTCTTATGACCGTGACTTTCGAAGAGTCCAGTATAGTTACTATGTAGACAGTCCCTCAATTTGAGGTTGTCTGAAGTTTTCTCACTTTTGGCAAGAATAACACAAAGTGATACAGTGCCCTTCTCTGGGGATCATGTCAGGAGGCCCACGACGTTGATGTTAATTTGGATCATTTGGTTAATGGCATCTGTGAGGTTTCTTCACTGGAAATTTACTCGTAGTGAGAAACCCTGACACTGTGTAGACATCCTGTTTCTTATCACACTCCCCTCATGAATTTCAGCAAACCTTGATGGATTTTATAAAAGGCCCTGTTCTTGCTTAGCATAAACCTTAATTACAAGTGAATTGTAATGCTGGGGGTCATGAAGAGAAGGCTGAGAAGAGGCTCATGGTGGAGAAGCTTGAAGCTTGGAGAACGATGGGGGGCCTTGGATGTGAAGAAAAGATAATGTGCAAAGCTCAGAGGACAGGAATGGCTGCGTTTGATCTTGGGCTTGTTTTCCTCCTGTGGTAATTATTCGTGGGCTCTCCGCACAGGGCTCATTCCTTACCATGCCCACTGTCGGCAGTGGGCACCAGTCCATTGGCAGCCATTCAGGTGGTTTGATAAAGATGCCTGACTCTGTGTTTCCCAGGTCATAAAGTCAGCTCGGGTCATGAAGAAGGCTGTGGGCCACCTTATTCCCTTCATGGAAAAAGAAAGAGAAGAAACTAGGGTGCTCTCTGGCACAGTGGAAGACGAGGCAAGTCATTTGTCCAGGCCTGTAGTTCCTGTGAGGAACTGGCCTCAAAGACTCTTACTGGAGTGGGGTAGGGACTGTGGGGCTTGGCTGTGTTTGTCATTGAAGGTAAAACAGAGAAATGATCTCTTTTACCAAGTATCAGAATACCCTGGGATTTGCCTGTGAGTGTGGCTTTATGAAACTTTTAATAACATAATTTTTCAAACAAAGCCTAAGATTTCAAGACAAAATGAGTTCATTCATTCATTTATTCATTCATCTGTTGACCATTTACAGAGCTCCTACTAGGTGCTAGGTACTGCAGTAGACACTGTAGCTGTAGAGGTTGGTCCCTGCCCTTGATCTATTGAGTGGTGTTTGGTTTTGGAAACCTGTTAACTGAGTACCGCCTGTATACTGGTCATGCCCCAGCACTGCCTGTGGATTCAGTCGGTTCTGTGGCTGCATCACCATGGGAGACACTAAGCTTAGCTCCTGGGGAAGCTCAGTCCACTTTGGCCCCTCGGATCTGAACTCTTAACGTGACCTGAGTTTGTGAATGGCCCAGACAAACATGGTGTTTATAAAAATCCTGCTTGCCTTGCATGCCCTTGTTTTTGAGGGAGGGGTGCTGATGGGGCACAGAACAACAGTGTTGAAACTACAAGGAGATGATCAGATGCCCCCTCACGCAGGGCTGCTGAGGGTTCAGACTATGATGGGACGTGTGCCGCTCACTGGCTTGTCCTCCCCCCAGTTTTGGGGGTTAAGGATATGGCCTTCAGCTATGGGACTGTTTTGTATTTGAACCTAAGCTGCTCTTTAAGCGGTAGAAACCATGATCTTGGTTGAAGCTCCCTAGGCTGACCAAACAGGTGAGCCACCTTTGAGCTGCTCAGGCTCATAACTTCCTGCCTGCAGAGCACATGGCTTGGGTTCTGGGTCTGTCTGGGAGGTTGTCTTAGTTGCATTAAATTGCTTCCTGGGCCAACGCCAGTCAAGCTGTAGAGAACCAGGTGATCTGCTCTAGAGTGATTACAGCAGGGTTCAGGGGCTCATCTCCCTCTCTAGGACCCTTACCACGGCACCATCGTGTTGGCCACTGTGAAGGGGGACGTGCACGACATAGGCAAGAACATCGTTGGAGTGGTTCTCAGCTGCAATAATTTTAGGTAAGTGAAGTCTCACCGCTTCCAACCGCTTTCTTATTTAAAATTAAAAGTATTGCCAGGATAATTCTTTAGTGGGTGGGAGGGGGTGGCATTGAATGTTAGAGGCTATTTTTAGTTTTTTTCTTACTGTGTTTTCAAATTTTCTACATTGAATACTCCTTTTCAACTGATGTAAGTTAGTAATTATTTAATCTGTTATATATTCATAAGGACAAAAAGAAAAGAAAAAAAACTATTCAAGTAAGGTCAAAACACCCAAGAGGCTTCTTGAGAATTGACTTTGAACCAGAGACTCTAGTAACCAGAACATTGGGCTCCTACCCATGGCCAGAGGCGTGCAGCATATTTTCTTGTTCTCAATGAACTGCCGTACTTTAGAGCCGAGATCTTATGAGATTGGCTAAGTGGAGTTTTGTAAGAAGGCTTTGACTGGACAATTTTCTCTTTTCTCTGCTTAGAACAGGACCGCACATGCTTCTTGGTAATGATGAAACTCGATTTTAGAATGTATACAAGTAAAATCCATTTCTGACATATCTCATCACAGCGAATAAATATTTAGCACAAGGTTACATCCTTGTGAGCGGTGATGACCTTTTAGTAAGTGTATGTTTTGCTTCAGTTTCAACATATTCTTTATAGTCAAAGCCTAATGTAACTACCTAATGTCTTCTCTGGTCCAGTCCAACCAACAGTCCTTTGGAGCCACGGACTGCTTTCCCATGTGTTCTTTTCCTGCAGAGAAGAGAGGCGTGCTGCCACTGCAGCTGTGCCCCTTAGAGTTCTCTTCTGCTGTCAGGTGGCAGTTATCCATAAAGCCCCCTCTCCACTCTCAGCGTGTCTTTCCATCTCTGTGTTCAACGCTGATTAAGTGCAACTGAGAAGCACTCAGGAAGGCTGGGGGTCGGGGAGCCAGCTCGGGATGGCACCTTCCCCCTCCATCCCCACAAGTGCTTGCGTTTGCCTGCCTCCTCATGTCAAGACATAGCATTCTCTCCCAGTCCTGAAAATGAGGACTATTCTTCGGAATGTATTTATTATTTTTTTAAAAAGATAAATATATTGGAGAGACAGTTGGGATTGTTGTAATAAGATTTTGCCTATAGAATAAATATTTGGATAAAGTTTTTGCATCCTAAAATCTATAAGACATTTCTGCTTTATGTCATGTTTTCAAATTTGATGTTGTTGGTTTTGATTTTATCACTATTAGTTAAAATTTTGTTCAGCTAATTAAAAGTGTTTGTAGATCATCTGCTGTGTGCCACGCATTGTGCTGGTTTGGTTAACTTTATTCCATTCAAGGAGTTTACTGTTTATCAGGCTAAATGGCCAGGTACATATTCACCTGTGAATGGGATAAGAACTGTTGAAAAGGTGACTTGTAGATAAACTTTGTAAAGCTTTCTTGAGATCCTGTTGTCTTGTGTTTACCAATTTTTATTTCAAAAAATGGTTAAGTAGCTGAGAGAATCCTACTAGGAATGTTCTCCCTCTAGTAATGATGTTTTCAGAGACTTGGGAGAACAGTGGCGTTTCTCCAGAGCGGCAGCCCCCGTGAAAGCCTGCTCACTCCCCCGGGCTTCCTCCAGCACAGCCAGCTCCTCTGACTTGTGCATTGAAGGTCTGCTTATCTCTGCTAGTAAGTCTACCTAGGGAAATACCTGCTGATGAAACTTTAATTATTCCTTTTACTAAGACATAAGTGTATGTGCAAACTTTCTATCTGGTCAGATGCCCCTTTTGGGTCTTGCATCTTGTAACAGCGGACTCTGGGCTTTGGTGAGTTTGGCTTTGTAGCGTCAGGTAGTGGAACTGTGCTCCGGAGACGTGCCTCAGGCAGTTAAATCTGTGTGTGCTGCTCGAGTGAGTCGCCCAGCTGGCAAGTGAGCCTAGGTGACCATCCAGTACCAAGTTCTAATTGACCTCGCTTGTTCCCGGTTCTTTGTCACTGATGCAGTGAATCTCATGAAATGATAAAAATGTTTTTCTTCTTTGTGGGAGGAAAAATATAAAGAGGACTAACAGTGATAGTGCTATCTAGACAGAACACACATTTTTCATGGGGATGATACAATAGAGACTATGATGCTATTAACCTAAAAATAAAAAGGCCTTTCTGAGTGAGAGGCAACAAGCATTTATTGAGATTAAAAGAGTAGCTATTCGGGAAGCACTGTTTCAGGCAGAAGCCTACATAATAATCCAATTAGGAGACAAAGGCAAAGGGTGTTTATGAGAAAGGGAAGGGGAGCGATGGCATCCACAGAGGGAAGGCATTTCTGTTGGTACAGATAGCATAGTGATGTTATTCTAAACAATGTTTTCAATATTTAGTTCGGTACTCATCAGTCCTGTAGTCATAAATCTGCTTTTTTTGGAACACTTGCAAACAGTACTTTTGGAAACAAGGTTGCTTAGGCCCAGTCCAGATGGTATTTTGCCATTTTTACTTTCCAGAGGTTTGAGGCCTGAGTTGTGCAAGGCAGCTCCTTTGTGCTGGCATCTCCTGCCTTGTCTACAATGCAGTAGAATTTGAGAATTCCAGTAGATCTAAGCATGTATCCACCTACAGTCCATTACTTACTAACATTTGTTTACCACTTCACAATTCATATAGGGCTTTTTTTTTCTTTAATCCTCAACCGAGGACATTTTTTAAAAATTGCTTTTAGAGAGAGAGGAAGGGAGAAAGAGAAACATGGATGCAGAAGAGAAGCATCAATTGGTTACCTCCTGTGTGTGCCCGGACTGGGTATCATATATTCCCAGACCAGGGATTGTGAGCACCCAGACCACCGATTGAACTGGCAACCTAGGCTTGTGCCCTGACCCAGAATCAAACCTGCACTCTTTGGTTATGGATTGATGCTCCAACCAGCCAGGGCTGTATAGCGTTTTTGTTTTGTTTTTTTAAGATTTTAATATATTTATTTAGTTTTAGGGCAGAAGGGAGAGAGAAAGAGGGAAAAACACTGATGTGAGACAGAAACATCAATTAGTTGCCTCTTATACATACCTCAACTGGGGACTGAACTGCAACCCAGGCATGTGCCCTGAGTGGGAATCCAACCTGCAACCTTTACCTCTGTGGGATGACGCCCAACTAAGCTACACCAATCAGAACTATGGTGCTTTTATAGAGTTAATTTTTATCTTTTTCTGTTTCTTTTTCTTTTATTTCATCCTTTTTTAAAAAAAAATTTAATGATTTTGATTCTGCCTGCTTCAATTATTGTATTTCTCATTTAACAGATGAAAAAAGCAAGGCTCAGTGAAGTTCAGTGATTTCCTCATGGTCACACACACAGCTAGCAAGTGGCAGGCCATACTCAGGGCATCAAGACCCTGTGCTATGTCAGTTTACTTTCCAATATTTATTCCACTTATAAAGTTAAACAACTTTAAATGTAATGTCTAATATTAATATTCTAGTTAAATTCCTCTTAAGAAATAATTTAGAATATTTTTTAAATCCACACCCAAGGTTATCTTTATTGATTTAAAAGAGAGAGAGGAGGGGAAAGAGAGAGAAACATCAATGTAAGAAAAACATCGATCAGTTGCCTCCCTCCCATACTTCCCCCAACTGGAGATTGAAACCATAGCCTAGGTATGTGGCCTGACTGGGGATCGAACCTGCAACCTTTTGGTGCACAGGACAGTGCTTCAATAAACTGAGTCACATGGCCAGGACTAGAATATTTTAAAATATTTATTGATCAACTATTTGATTACATGAAAGTAGATTTTAGATATACTTTAATAATAATTATATAAAGATAAATGTGGACTTTCCCATTTAACAGATAATGCACACTATTTAATTTTATAAGAAAAAGTAGTATATAGCAACAGAAATTTTAAAATTAGATACCATACATCTAGTACTCTAAAAACTATGGATTTGGTGATGCAAATAATGAGGCGTATTTATATTTTAACCAGTGGTTCTTAAAATAACTGCCTGATATATGTAAAAAAAATAAGTAGTATGTAGCCAAGAATGAAATACTTTTAAACTGTATCATTATGTTGCAATGTTCAGCTGCATGAAGAAAGTGGCTGTGTCTAAGTCAAGGGCGCACTGGTCCATCTCTCCTACACACCTCACTCAGAGGCTTTCAGCTTGATCTATGTGAGTGTCTGTATGTGTGTGTGTATGTACACAAAAAACATATAACATAGTTTTCCAGTGTCATTGAGATACAATTGACATACACTGCGTAAGTTAAGGTGTACAAGGTGGTGATGTGATACACCTATATACTGCAGTGTGATTGCCACCATAGTGTTAGCTAACACCTCCATCATGTCACATAATTTCCATTTCTTTCTGTGGTGAGAACACTTAAGATTCGCTGCTTTAACTCTTTCAAATATATAACACAGCGTTGTTAACCGTATTCATGGTGCTGTGTATCGCATCTCCAGCACTTACCCATCTTCTAACTGGAGGTCTGTAACCCTTGGCCAACATCTCCCCGTTTCCCCATCTCCAGCCCCTGGAAACCACATTCCTTCTGCAGAGTAAAAGGGACTTTACTATAATATTTATTTTTAAGTTGTATGTATTCTTAAATAGTAGGATGTTTTTGCAGAAGCATTTAGTGCAGCTTACATTTTTTTATGAATTAGAAGCCCAAATTAAATGCTTGTATTTACAGCTCTGTTATAAATAAGCACTTTAGAAATATGATTATAAAATTAACATTTTTCTATAACATTTAATTTTGTTCTTTTTAATCTCTCAAGTGGCAAAGTAGAAGACTGTATGTAAGAAAAGGCCTACAGAGAACAGGCACAGGGTATAGCTCAGAGTAAAGAAGGGAAACCAAGGGAGGTGGAGGTGGAGGTAGGAACAGCAGGAAGGGGAAGGAGAGACAGTGAGGGGGTGGTGGGCAGGGTGGCCGCACACAGGAGGTGGGGTGGGTGTGACCCACGCTTTCCTCCCCAAGCGTCGGGTCCTTTCCTTCAGCCACAGTTCCCGGGGCCAGTGGATTTGCCACTAAACTGAATACTTAAAAATGGTAAAAAGGGCAAATTACATATTATGTATTTTTGATATGCCAAAAGCTATTGAACTATGTACTTTTAAATGGATGAATTTTATGCTCTGTGAATTACATATCAATAAAGCTGCTTATAAAAGCTCAGCATAGTGCCTGGCATTTGGTTAGGTACTCAATAAATGGTCGTTGTGCTTGTAGTTGTCAGTATTTAGTGAGCATTTCAGGGCAAGCCCAGTTTACGTCAGAGCAATATTTGATGGCTGAGTAAAACCGTCTGTGTCGGCCTTGTCTCCAATGCGCTGTCTTCAGTTTTCTCACGCCCCATTTCTGTACCTCAGAGTTATCGACTTAGGAGTCATGACTCCCTGTGAGAAGATACTGAAAGCGGCTCTTGACCACAAAGCAGGTACTGTGCACCCGGGCCTCCCGCACCTCCCGCAGCGCTCGTCTGTGGGGGCTGGTGGGGCAGGCCAGCCGTGAAGGGCCAGCTCTGCGGGGCTGGCTGCCGTAGTGCCCTTCCTCGTGGAGGCTGAAGCGGTGAACGGGGATCATGGAACTGCTGGCCTGCTCTGAAGGCGGGAATGGAGGCAGCTTTCTTACCAGGGAAGGGGGTTGTGTCAGGCTTTTTTTTCTGTGCATAGTGTTTATGTGTCTTGACTCACTGTGACATGTTCAAGTGCGGGACATCATACCAAATATTTATTCTACTGCATGGCTTACCAAAACTGTGGCAAGTACATTATTGCAACTTTAAGGTACAAATCATATTTACTGCCAAAAGCAAACAATAAATTGAAACCCCCAGTCAGAAAAGATTTCTTAGAATTAGAAATTTGGGTTCATATTACATCTTGTGGTCTTTATTACAAATAATTTTTTAAATGACTCTTCACACTTTTCCTCCTTTTTTGTCATCCTACTTCTAATTTGTTGTTCTTTTTTCTTTTTTTAAATAATAGATATCATTGGCCTGTCAGGACTCATCACTCCTTCCCTGGATGAAATGATATTTGTTGCCAAAGAAATGGAGAGATTAGGTATAAAGATCCCATTGCTGATTGGAGGGGCAACCACTTCGCGGTAAGTCATGCTCATGAGCTTTGTGCTCCACTTCACATTCTTGGGAGTTCTGGCGTCTGAGGACAGTGGCAAGGCCAGCATTATTGTTCCTTATGCTTCTCAGTGCACTGGCTCCTCGCATAGAAGCACATGCACTCTCTGGCCTTCACCTGGGCAAGGAAGAGTGCCCCTGGAGCACGCTGTAGGAAGCCTTTGTGGTCCCCGCCGTAAGAGCCCTTTCCTCAGCCCTCTCACCTGCCATTCAGTTCCTGCGACTTACAGTGAATGCTTCTCTCAAAATCAAACTAAGCAGAGAAGCTGTGTTTTGGCACAAAGACATGGCATGAACTTTAGCTGCTCTCGGTCTTGAAGCAAGCGTCTGGTGGAATAATTACAGGTTCCCTCGATGAAAAGCCAGCCTTGTGGTAATGGAGACAGAAAGTGAGAAGGAACCAAAGGCTCACTTTGGGATGTTTTTAAAAGTGGGGAGGCTTTGGCTTAAACAACTTAAAGAGGAGAAAGTTCAGATTCTCTTCTTGGTCACATAATCATCATTCGGTTTGTTGGATTTTTCCTGGGGTCATGATCATAATGATATTTGGTGAGAAATGTGTTAATTATTACATGGTTTAGACTTTTTATGCCACTTTCATTATGCTCCACACTTTCACTTTGTCAGGAAATAATGCCCAGTGGAGCGTTGAACTTGACAGTCCCACAAAATATGCAGGAAAAGGCGTCCAGAGACACCGCAGAGTTCCTTCCGCACTAGAAACCTGTGTGTTAGTCAGAGTTCTCCAGACACGGAGTCAATGCAGTGCTCACACACACAGGGAGAGCGAGAGGACTGGTTTGAGGAATTGGCTGGTGATTATGGGAACCGCTGAGCGTGAACTCCTCAGGGAAGGCAGGTGGCTGGAGGCCCGGCCGGAGCTGGCGAGGCGGTGCTATCGGGAGGCAGGTGCCCTTCCTCGGGGCACCTCCGTTGTTTCTTGTACAGTCTTTACCTGACTGGACGAAGCCTACCCACCTTGTGGAAGGTCATCTGCTTCACTTGGGGTCCACTGGTTTTAATGTGAATCACATTTAAAAATGCCCTCACAGACTCATCTAGATCTGTGTTTGACCGAAAACTGGGCTCCATGGCCTTGCTGGATGAACATTTACGATCTGAAGGGATGATTTTTGTGAGAGGTGGAGTGTTACATGTCATTGGTCCAGTAGCTGCTTTTCGTACTTGTGGACTCAGTAGTGTGGCTGTTGCTCACAGCAGAATACAGGGTTTGTTTTTCCAGGAGGGACTTCCCCACGAGGACATGGGGCAGATTGTTTGTTCTCCAGGGATGTGCCTGGCCACTGATGATGGAGGTTTCTGTGAGCATGGTCTTGGGTAACTAATGATTGTGGTGTGACTATTTATTAGCTTAGTAAAGAAAATGGTAAGAGAATCTGCAGACCACTGTCAGAATGAAATACCTTTTAAAACCACAGTTATAAAATAGAATAAATAAATGAACAAAAGTAATGAAATGCATTGAGTTATGTAAATGTGATACTTATTTCTTTCAAAATAAGAAAGAAAATTTCTGATCATTTTGTATGGTAGGACATCACTCAGAAGTTCAAGAACAAGAAACCACATTTCTTGTGCAAAGTGGAATATTTCCAAATAGTCCATTGTTTTATATCTCTTACCAAGTAAGAGTCACCAGATTAAAGAGGTTTTTAAAAAAACATTCAGAAGCAGCATGAATAGCGTCTCAAGATACACTATAGGCAAAAATTAGCCATAAAAGACTTAACAGCTCTAAGCTGGTATATGAGATCAGGAATCCCCCACTGCCTCTTCATGCTATTGCGAGGGTCTGTTCTCATTGTCTGGGGGACTGTGATTGTGTTCCTACCCAAAGGCAGACAGCTGGGACCTGGGAACCCCCAGGTTTCTTCCTGCTCTGTGGTGCACTGTCTCCGTGAGCTCTGTCCTGTCTGATTCTGTTTCCTTCCATGCCTGTTGCAGTTTCTGGAACATTACTGGAAAATAAAAGCTAGTCTCAGTGCTTCCAGGAACTGTCCCCTTCTCCATTGTGGTGCTTGAGCAGCCTTTGGAAAGCAGACTCTCCTGCAGATTCTCAGGTCCAGCTCCACTCAAAAGTAGTGACTGTGGGTGTCTGAGACCTGGAGTCTTGCTTCGTCAAGCCTTTTTATTTAAGTGAGCACTTTCACTGAAGTCTGACGGTCATGCAGAAAAGCACATACATCATGGATGCACAGCTTGATTAATTTGTACAAAAAAGAACCTGTCCCTGTAACACCCTCAGCTCAAGAAGTAGAATATAACCAGGGACTTCACAGGGTTCCTTTCCAATGGCAGTAACCACTGTTCTATCTCTGTCACCATTGGCTGGTTTTGCCAGCATCCCAGCCTTGTCTCCGGCCACATGCACCCTTCTGTGTCTGCTTGGGGCCCATGCTTGTTGTTACAATAGTTGTTTTTCCTGTTGTGGTTTAATGGTCCATCATATAATATACTACATCTTCTTTCATAGCCATGCTATTGCTGGTGGACATTTCTTGGTTTTTACAGGTTGGGACTATTACAGAGAATGCTGCTATGTCTGTATGTCTGTCCGGAAGCCAACTTGCTGGAATGTAAGGTACACCTGTGGTCATTTGCATTAGGTCTTGCCAGGCAGTTTCCCAAAGTGGTTGTACCAGCCTACAGTTTCCCTCAGCAGTCATGAGATTTGTAGCTATTCCACATCACGTTCCATTTTACCCATTTTTGTGTGTATATAATATCTTGACGCGGTTTTCATTTGTATTTCTCTGCTGACTGCTGATGTTGAACGCTTCTTAATGTCTTTGGCCATTTTTTTGACCATTTGGATATGCTTTTTAAGTCTTTTTAAATTGGTTAGTCTGCCTTTTTTCTTATTGATTTATGCATTCTTTATTAATATTGTATACAAGCTCTTTATAAGAAATATATTTTACAAATAGATTCTTCCAGTATGGCTTGCCTTTGCTGTCTTAGGGGTATTTTTAGATAACAAAAATTCGTAATGTTTATGAAGTCTGATTTAATCAGTCTTCTCCTTTATGGTCGGAGCTTTTTGCATCTGTGTAGCAACCCACCCACCAGCAGAGACAGCTGTGCTGGAGCTTCAAGGGACTAGAGTGCCTCAGATGCCCTCCGGGAGCCTTATTATTACCTCCTGCAGGCCTGCTGAGGGCTCGGCAGCACTCCAGATCTGTCCTCTGCTAACTGCATTTGAGCAGATGGCAGCTCAGGACATCCAGGTTGTCATGAAAGCAGACCCCTGAGGGGCTGTGACACCACTGTGACACTGTGGCTTTTCCGGCCCTTGGTGGCCTGTGGTAGCATCACAGAATTAGAATCATCTCCCTGAGACACTGGAAAGGAGGCTTAAGGCTGTCTGTTGGGCAGGTCCTTGGAGAGGTCAAGAGGTTATACAGACTTGTGGTGGAAACATGCTCGGAGTGTCCACTTTTAATCTGTAGCTGTGGGAGAGTAGAAAACTGAATGTTCTCCTGTGTGAGATGCAGGTGGTTTTGGTAGCACAAACTAGAAACGACTTTGCTGGAAATCTGGTCCTGGCAGCCACACTGCTTCTCAGGGTTACGAGTCTGGTGGTTAGTGCTCGGCTTTTAACTGTTTTAAAGCCAATAGCTGTAAAATGTCTTTTTCATTTATTTTATTTTTTATGAATAATAAAGAATTCAACAGGACGTCATGTCGCTCAAAACTAGAGGTAATTTTATGATTTTTTTTAATTGTTAAGAAGTAAGGTGCTGACTCACAGAATTAATGTGATTTTCCTCTTTGAGTGGACTTCAGGGAAGCTTAGCGCTCAGGCCTGTGTTCTGGATTTCAGGGAATGAATTTTATATGCTGATTTTACTCCTGATTGCATCTTAATTTCCCCTTTCTCTCATTTTTCTCATCACATCCGACATTTTGGTCATGCAGCATTTATACAAAACATTAAATTAATTCTGGGATAGGATATGACCTGAAATAAATGTTTGGAGTGCCTGTTCTTTTTCAGAGCTTTAGAGATGATTTTCCAAGGCTAACGCTGTCATGCCCATGGGACAGGTATGGGAGATGACGACTTAACCCCTGAGCTGATGAGCGACTCAGCCCCAGCATCTAGCCCTTTGCTCCTGGTGGGAAGGAAGGGGAGGAGAGAGGCCAGTGTCCTGTAGTTTTTCAGACTTCAGAAAGAAGTCTTTGCCCAGCTGGACAAGCCTGCATAAATGGGAGCCTAGAAGAAAGTGGAATCAATACCTTATTATTTTATCAGGAAACCAAGAGCACTCTCGCTGGCCAAGCAAGCTCAAATTTGGTGTCTGTGCTCATCTAGCTTTGTCAGTTTTACACTGGAAAGCAGCACTCTGCTTTTGATTTATATACTTACTTAAACAGTGGAGCCCATCAGGCGCTTCTCGGTGCCCTTGCCCAGAGGACCGTCAGAGAGAATGGACAGAGCTGCACTGAGAACCCTTGGATGCTTAATAAATATTAATTGTGTTGATTTAAAATTTTAAAATTGTACTGGTTCTCTTTAAGACAAGTACTACCTAAGTACATCAGGCTTAAAACAATGTTTCCTGGAGGAACTTCCTGCAAAATGTCTATCGAGGTATATTTGTGTGTTCAGGAACTGACTGTCTCAAGAAGAGGAAGCAAGCAGACCTGTGCTCTATTTTGAAAACTGGAAGCAGCTGCTTCTTCATAACTTTCCCTGCTGTTTGAAAATCTTCCCCTTCATGGGATACACAAGAAACCTTCAAGTCTTTGGTCCCTGAGCATGCTCAGTGGGCACAAAACAAGTCCTCAGGAGGCAGGGACTTCTCCTGCTCCAGGGCCATGGTCTGGCACCTGCTGCTCCGCACCCCAGCTCCCCCGCACCCCAGCTCCCCCATCTCTTGCAGTAAGCATCTCAGGCCTGAACTTACCCCTTGTGGCTCAGTTCTCATGGCTATGGCTTTAGTCCTTTGCTTCCTATGCATGTACCAAGACATGCTTAGAAAGAAAGAGGTCATTTTGAAGGAATTTTTAGAGCTTCCCTGAGAAGCTTACGAAAAATGCTCACATGTACTGCATTTTTAACTTCCTCTTGGTTTTTAAACCCACCTCAGGGACCCACATTTATCAGAACATGTCAAACAATGCAGAGAAGTGAAAGTAAAATTTGACCTCTCCCTGCCTACCTTCAGTCCTCCCTCTCCCCTCCATATAACCAGTGCTGGCGCTGTGATGCGTGTCTCTCCGTGTTCTTTCCAACTGTACAGAAACACATGTGAGGTCGTTGGTGGGGGCTGGTTGAGGGTGGTAGTGTTTGGTTTTTTAAAAAATAGAATTGTATTAAACATATTGTTCTGCATCTTTGTTTTTTCTCACATACTAGCATCTTCTGGACATCATTGCAAATGAAAAAACATTTTAGTTAAGGGGAAGAGTCTGGAATGTCTGGCTCAGGGCAGAGTGCTGCCGCCATAGGGCAGAAGGAAGGAGAAACGGTGGCGAGCGCTGCCCACCGGCTGGGCTGTGGCTGCCGGCCCCGGGGTGGGGTTTCAGGGCCCTGGTTTCATGCTGCGAGGGAGGGTGATGTGTTGTCAGTTCTCACTTTACCGTGTCGTGTAGTAATGAAATAGCAGATATGTGGCCTCTGCTGTTGCTATAAACATTCAGTAATCAGGGCGGTTTGTTTTACACTTTACTTAATTAGGTAATTTTAAGGATTAAAGGGTGTTTCCTTGCCAGTACTAACATTTTCAGGTTCAGCAATAGGGGTTTGGGGCTGAGCCAATGTTGTTATGAAATATTTTTGTTGCTTTTGCCTCTCTGTGGTATTTGGTGTTGGATTTACTTGAGGCCTGAGGTTCCTTAATGTAACCAGAGACATTGAAGTTAAGAACAAATGGACAGTAGTCAGAGGGGAGGTGGGAGGGGATAATGTGGGGGAGGGGGGAAGGGGGAAGGGTTTTCAGGAACTTCTATAAAGGACACATGGACCAAACCAAGGAGCGGTAGGATCAAGGGTGGGAAGTGGGGATGGCTGGGGTGGGGGGAGTGGTGGAGGGAAAATGGAGACACCTGTACTTGACCAACAATTAAAAAAAGTTAAAAAATGTCAAACAGTTAAACACTGGTGAAATACACACACACACACACACACACACACACAGAGAGAGAGAGAGAGAGAGAGAGAGAGAGTGAGCGAGCGAGGTTGGTGGAGCCGAGGTGTGGCGGTGTCTCCCAAGGACAGCGTGCCACAGCAGAGTGGTGTCCTGCCTAGTGTCTGGTTCCCAGGAGTCCTGGCTGGTACCCCGGCTTATTAGGAGGAAGAAACTCAACTTGACCTTTATCACATCAAAGTGACATTGCCTGGGCTGGTTGGCTCCCTTGGTTCAGACAGGCTGCTAATGGACGAGGTCGCAGACTTGTCCCCCACTGCAGAGGGCTAAGGGCAGAGTCTTTCTCACTTGCCGCCGACTTCTTTATAGCCTGGGCCAGTGGATCCCTGTCTTCCCCCCGTCTCAGAGTGGGAGAAAGTCATTCTGGTTTTACTAGGGAAATTTGAAGTTGAATATGTGCAAGTACCTTGAGTCTTTCTCTGGAAAGTGCTGTGGAAATGTTGCCTCTGACAGTTCTGAGCAAGGCTGGAGTGGGAGCTGACAGCACTGATGGATGTGTTTCTCTTCTGACCTCTGTTTTCAGAACTCACACAGCAGTTAAAATCGCCCCGAAGTACAGCGCACCCGTGATCCACGTCCTGGACGCATCCAAGAGCGTGGTGGTGGTGAGTGCGGGGCTCACCTTGCTCAGTCTGTTGGGAAAGGACAGAGCGCACTGCAAGTCAGGGGTGTCACCCAGTGTCTATTTATTTGTGTCCAATTCTACCAAAAATGTGAAAAAATAGCCTGTGGCTTCTGATGATGTCCCTGCCATGTGTGTGTCACTGGAAAGGGGGCGCTGAGTGTGCCTTGGGCTTTCGGAGTCCACTGACTGAACTGGCAGCAGGAGTGCTGGTCTGAGGCGCAGGAATGGTGGGACCAAGACACCTCTGAGCTGGATGTCAACCCGGAGGGAGCGCTCTCAGCCACTGAGAAACGTGCACAGACATGATGTGCGCTTTCCTAACTCCGTGCCGGAGCTAGAGGAATGGAGAATTTTTTAAAAGTCCTATTTCCAGATCAAAAAACATTTAACCTGGAACCTACCTAAGGCAGGAAAACATTCACCTGCCCTGGCCATTGTGGCTCATTTGGTTAGGTTGATTAGGCATTGTCGTACGAACCAAAAGGTCGCTGGTTCGATTCCTGATGAGGGCATGTTCCTGGGTTGTGGGCTCTGTGCTCTGCCCCCTCAGGGTGCTAGCAGAAGGCACCAGGCATCCACTCAATGTTTCTCTCCCTTTCTTTCTCCCTCTCTTCCCTTTTCTCTCAAATAAAATTTTTAAAAACTTAAAAAAAAATTCAGTTGATATTTAAAACCCAGAGTGATAGGTTCTTTTCTCAGTGAATGCAGTCAACAACTCAGCTCAGTATTTTTCCTCCTATTCTCCATCCGTGAAGCCTAATACCCTCTCTTGCTGCAGCTTTTATTCTTTCCACTAAATGACAGGATAGGATAGCAGGAAGGTGACTCGGTGACCATGTGTCCAACAGTCTCCAAGTTGTAGCCACATGACCCTTGTTCTCAGGGAACGACTCATCTGGAAACTCAGAGTGGCACAAACAAGAGCCGCCCTTCCACCCTTTGTCCCGCTCCTAGTTCTCATCGAAGGAGCTCAGTTCACAGACCACTTGTCCAGTCCGGTGTTCCCAGCCTGCAGGCGAGGGAAGTTACCGAGGGTCTGGTGCTGTGTGAGCCTGCAGTCCAGATGAGGCGACCACGTTTCCTGAGCTGTTTTCCAAAGGAGTTCTTTCAGACCTGTGAATTGATGTATATAAAAGTTAAATTAGAATTGCTGAGATTATTAAAAACTTACAGTGTGCCAGGTGCTGTGCTAAATGTTTTACCTGGGTTCCTCATTAAATCCTCATGAGATAGACACCTTCGTTATCCCCGTTTTAGAGATGAGGAAACAGGCAAAGAGGTTAGTGACTCCCTGAGGTCACATATCCGTCAGGTGGCAGGTCCGGGGTTTGATGCGATTGGTCTTGCTCTAGGCTGCGTGAGACTTGCTCCCATTAATACTATTTAACGATGCTCCTTTAGGTGAGTCTGGAGTTACACAGTTGCAGCTTTTTAATTTGCCATTGATGTAGTCATAAGATAGCGTGTAAACTATATTTCTGTAACACAACTTCAAAACAATTTTTTGTATTTTGTATTTGGATCATGCTTCATAAGGAGCTTGTATCAGGTCCATGGTTGAGTACCCAGTGGGCCTCTTTTTAAGGCTTGTATCATTTTCCAGTGCTAATGAATAACTGCACGTTTTCCATTTGCAGGCCTGGCTGTTGGACCTATTTAAGTACAGTGGCACCGCCACCGCTGCATTAGGGGAAGGCCTTTAGCTGGGAAGGAATTGGCCCCTTGTTTCCATTTTGAGGACAGACTCCTTCACCACCTTGAAGAGCTGGTGGCATGGCTGCCCTTAGAGCCAGCAGAGGCCAGTGTGTGGACGTCTGTGCTCTTTACTGTTTGGGCCAGCCGGGCGCCCACAGCAGTCCGCTCTTCTGAGCTATAAGGAACAGCCCCTTTTCTCTCCCTCATCTGAGGCCATCTTTTCATTGCTTTTAGAGAGAGAGGGAGGGAGGGAGAGAAACATCAGTCCTCCACTGCCCACACCCCAACCTGGGATCAAGCCCGCAACCCAGGCATGTGCCCTGACCAGGGATTGAACCTACAACCCTTTGATTCACAGGACGATGCTCCAACCAACTGAGCAACACTGGCCAGGATGGGACAGCTGTCTTTTGAAATTATTCAAACATAAGTCTGATGAGGAATCATTTGGGTAATTGCTAGTGACAGTTTTCAGGAGTCAGTGGTGCAGCTATTTAGGGTGACTGTCTGTTCAGGTCCAGTGCAGTGGGCCCATGCTCTGAGTAACTGTCTCATGCACTTGAGAGATTCCAAAATGGGGCATACATAAAAGTTGGATATTTAGACCTGAGGATGCCCCTTGCTTTCCTTTTTTTTAAAAATAAAAACAAGGTGCCAATATTCTTATTAAATTGTAAATATATGTTCAATGGATTTCCTCTTATTGTGCTGCTATTGCCATAAAAATAAAAGGAAAAACAAAACCTATGCACTGTCTGAGTGACTGACATGAAAACACATGATGGACTGATTTTATGATGGAAGGATCACGTAGGGTAACCCATATAATTGGCCATGAACTTGTTTCCATGGGCAAATCAGACTGGGCAGGGTGGGGCTTGTCACAGTGCTCTGGGAGCAGGGGCTCTGTAGAGGTGTGGAGGTGCCCACAGACTAGCAGTAGGTTCTTCCCCACAGTGTACCCATGTCAGGTATTGTTAAGTTCTTTGGGTGTTAGGGTTTGGCTTTCTCAGAGATTAAAATCTGGCAGAATGCATGCATATGCGGGGGAGCTTGGGAGCAGAAACCCCCTTCCTGCTGTCACTGAGCTCTGCTGGGATGACGACTTCGTTGAAGTGGGGTTCATGTAAGGCGAGCAAATACTCAGTGCTGGGCATACCATTTGGGAGCCTATTTTTAGGCTTGCCACCAAGGCCTTTTCTGATTATGGTATGTTCCTTCAGAAAGCAACATGGTTTCATACTAACTCGTAGCAGTTTGGTTGGTATTAGAGATACTTAGAAAGCTCATGTAGAATTCTAGACACTCAAAGCCGATAGTCACTCTGGCCATCATCCAGTCTCACTTCCTCAATTTCAGGTGGTGCTGTTAAATTTCCCACTTTTTTGTGTGTTAGGAAATTCTACTGGAGGGTCCAGAGATGGGGTGGTGCTGTGGTTTTTGAATTGAGGTGATCAGTAGTAGTGATTTTTTTTTTTTGTAAATTTACTTTGAGTTTTAGTGGTAGCCATTCTACCAACGTGATAATCATCCGCATGAAGAGTATTCAGCTGTTCCCAGTTTTACATTTACTGAGTAGCCTCACATTTCTCAGATGATCGGTTTCCATTCTTATTTTAGTAGAAGCTCATGGTTGACTGTGAAGATCAGCCTCATTCCTTCTGCAAACATTTAGGAGGATGCACCTTGCAAGTGCTAGGCACTAAGCTACAAACAAGGACACAGTCTGCCTCAGAGGGTTTGTCCTCTACGAAGGGACGTGGGTACACAGGCAGACACCACGCCTGTGATAAGCTCAGGGATGGAGAGACAAACAGAGCATCTTTGGAACACTGATGAGGACTGCCCAACTAGTGTGTCGTGAGTCCCCAAGACCACTTTCCGTGACTTGCTAGAAGGACTCACAGAACTCAAAACACTATTATATTCACAGTCCTACTTTATTACCGTGAGGACACAGATTAGAATAAGACAAAACATGCATAGAGTAGAACCCAGGAAAGACCAGGCATGAGCTTCCAGGTGTCCTCTCCCCATGGGGTCCTAAGGACAGTGCTTAACTCTGCCACTAGTGGTGTGCAGCAGCACGTACAGGGCAGTGCCAACCAGGGAGGCTCCCCTGAGCCGTGGTGTCCAGGCTTGTACCGGGATCAGTTGCCTGGGCCTCCCCTCCAGGGTCAGGCAGATACAGGGTGTGCCACGTCCCCCCCGGACATCACATTGTTAGTGTTAGTGCCTGGTGGGGACCAAGGCTCCAGGTCAGGCCAGCAGACACTTTTATCAGACAGGATGTTCCAGGGGCCAGTTTGTGGTGGTGGTGGTGGTGTTTGTTTATATCGGAAGGTGTAAGATCTGAACCTCCTAGCCAGTTAACTCTTTATTGCACTGCTAGGCAGGTGAAGGGAGAGGAAATGGTGTCACCACAGGAAAGCTTCCTGAAGAAGGTGTCACCAGAACCAATCAGTGTTGCACGTCTCTGCTTCTTTTCCTGCTCTGTGGCTCTTACTGACTATGACCTTGCATTTTCAGTGTTCTCAACTGTTAGATGAGAATCAGAAGGAGGAGTACTTCGAGGAGATCACAGAGGAGTATGAAGATATTAGACAGGACCACTATGAGTCTCTCAAGGTAAGTAACAAAAACAGGTCATGGTTTGTTTGGGTAGTAAAACGATCCTGCAGTTTTTAATGTGACTTTACTGTTTTGAGAAGGGCAAAGGTTTAGGAACATTGTAGAGAATTCCTATTTTCTAGTTCAAATCAGAGTTCTTCAGTGTCTGAGTTTCCAATAATTTTGGTTGTATTAAAATTAATTTTTTTATTCCTCCAGACATGCATTGGATAGTATGCAGTAGGCGTTAAGTGCTGCGCTAGGTGCCTGAGTTAAGGGGATGAATAAAACATGAGCTCATAGCCAGCAGGGAAATGGGAGCTGAAGCAGTGTGCAGAGATGACGCTGCAGATCCTTGTTCCTGAGGAGGTAGCAGAAGAAAATTAAGGCGTTAGGACCATCGTAAGCCTCTCTCCCTGACTGCCCAGCACTGACTGTGCAGGGTCAGGTTTCCTGTCCCTCTCTCAGAGGGCCTCAAGGACCCGTGGGGAATAGGCATGATTACTCCTTAGAAGTCACTGGGGTGTTTCTTCGTGGTTATCTTCCTACTAGGCTTTGTGCAGGGGTGCATTTTAGGGGTTGGCTAGGCAGGCGAGAATTGGGATAACAAGCAGCATGTAGAAAACAGGTGTTTCTGAGGTGCTGGCTAGTCCCTGACACTGGTTGGCTTCCCCTCTCTTTGGGTTTGCCCACAGTTGACAGTTTCTTATTCTTCGTTCTGCCTTCTGGTCCTCTGGGCTGTGGACAGCAGGCCAGTTAACCCCACCTGTGTTTTCTAAAAGTACAGATAGGAGACATTGCCGGTCAGTTTGCAGGTCCACCTCATATTTATGTATCAATATTTAGTAGGTAGTCCTGGCTGGTGTGGCTCAGTGGATTGAGTGCTGGCCTGCGAACCAGAAGGTCGTTGTTTCGATTCCCAGTCAGGGCACATGCCTGGGTTGTGGGCCAGGTCCCCTGTTGGAGGTGTGCGAGAGGCAACCACACATCGATGTTTCTCTCCATCTTTCTTCCTCCCTTCCCTTCTCTCTAAAAATAAATAAATTAATTAAAAAAGTATTTAGTAGGTGTTTATTGAATCTTTACTGTCTAATGTTCTGGTACTGATGTGAAGCCATATTGGATGGAAAAGGAAGAGCATTTCAGGATATGAATTTTCATTAATAAAAGAATTTTCTCACAAAATGTATGTGCTGGCTTTCTCGGACATACTTTTGTAGTAGCAGCTGAGAACCTAAACGTCTCTGACTAAATAACTTTTGTATTTCATAGGAGAGAAGATACTTAACCTTGAGTCAAGCTAGAAAAAACAGTTTCCATATTGACTGGCTATCCGAGCCTCACCCAGGTGCGTTTGACTGGGGAGTAGAGAAAGGCTCCAGGTGGTAACTGGGGGCTGAAGGGCCGTTCGCATTTACTTGGCCATAGAATGAGACAGGCAGTGAGAGACTCTTAATGTGTCCAGTAAGATGATGAGTGACAATGATGATTGGAAATAAAAGTAAACAGGTCCCAGGTGTGGAGACCCAGACACTGTTCTGAGAGGGACCCAGCGCAGCTCCGAGTCCTGGATGCAACTCCATAATGAATGTGCTGTTACCCCGCTTTCATTTGAAGAAACAGTTTGGGGTGATAAGTTGGAAGGTAGTAGGATTCTGTCTCTGATCTGCCTTCTGAACTCCATACTCTTTCCTCTGTGCTGTACCTGATCTGAAGCAAGTTCTGGAGACCTGCCTGGTAGCTCCGTCACTGTGTTGGCCTGGGTCCCAGCAGGCCCAGGCGCAGATGTAGATTGTCTGAAATTGAAAATACCCTTGCATTGAGCAGACCTTTAAAACACTTCAGCAAAGCAGGCTCTCCTGTTTCTTGTTCACTCTCATTCTCTTTTAATTTCTTTTATTTGGTTGCCTTCTTTGTGTATTTCTAGCCACCTTTCTTGCCTTAAGTAGGTGTTCCCGAGGGAGTAAAATGTGTAAGATGCTTTGACAGACTCAGAGAGGCATGAGATACAAATGCAAAACTGAGAGAGGTAAATGGGGGTTATGTTAATTAAATCTATATTTTCAAGGTAACACCTCAAATCAGCTTTCACTGCTCGTGCTCAGCAGAGCTGAGAGAATTAAATTGGAAGTGCTGAGCTGAGTATGGTTTAGGGAGAGTTGGAAGCCTGGTTCTGATTCCAACTTGGCTCTTGGCTCTGCGTCCTTGTGTGACCTTGAGCATCTTCTGGTGTGTAAAAAAGGAGTTACTTTATGGAAATGGAGGATAGAATAATATGTGTAAATCTTTGAAAACTATAAATCACCATATGATTCAAACTATTATTTTCTCTTTACCTTTCACTGTGAAATTAGAAAAATTCCACAGGGAAGTTCATTTCAAGCAAGTCCAGTATGCAGACACATCTCGGTGGAAATGGGCCTCTGCAGGCCCCGGCTGTAGACAGCGAGCAGCGGGCACTGTTCTGGGGGCTGCTGCCCCTCAGCGGGCCTCTGCAGGGCTCTGGGCCTGCTGCCGAGGGCATTAGAGGTCCAGTCTTCAGACATGTTTTTGAAGGCAGCACAGTCTTAGAGTCATTGCAGGAAGTCAATAAGGGGAGAGGGGGGCCTCTTCTCAAGTTCCTTGGTGGTAAAACCGCAAACAGATCAGAAACTCTGGAAGACAAGCTTACTCAAGACCCACATGCAGCTAGACAGTCCCCCTGCCTTTCTAGGCAAGAGGGAACTTTACTAGAAGACTATCTATAGTTTCCTTCTAGTTACCAAACAAAGAAGGGCTCATCCTAAATAGTAAAAAGATGACCAGGAATAAATGGGAAAGAGTTACTGTGAACATGTATAAAAAGGTAGATTTCCAGCCAAAAATAAGCTACTCATGCCTCTCCTGAACTTTCACCTCTCACTTTGACTGTCTGATGAGAGCAAAACACTCCTGAGACTTCTGTTCCCCGAGAGGGGAAAGCACACGCTCTCTGACCGTGTACAGGGCAGGAAACTGAGGATTGGAGGGGGGCTGGGAGGTGGCAGTGGAGTTGGCACTTCGGATGCTGGCCTGACCCCCCACAAGCCTGAGGGCGTGGGACAGTATTGCTGCTCTTGGTGTCAGGGGAGGCTCTGTGCACATGTAGCAGTAGGTGGTACAGATGATTGTGTCATGTCTTTAAACTTTACATTCGTGTCTTTCTACAGAGCTCTGTATTGCAGCATCATTCCCACATGTGAAGATGACCCCGTCTGTCTTTCTTTCTTGGACTGGGTGGGGGTGGAAGGGCTGAGGGAAGTCTCCAAGGGTGATATAGTCCATTGGCTACATGGGAGAACCGTTTTATTTGAGTTTCCCTGCAGAATGACTCATTCTCCATGGCAATTTAAAGTTCCCCTCTTTGGAAAACAACTTCCGTGGGTGACAGGACGGAGGCGCGGCATGGGAGCCAGTGGAGTGGGAGAGAGCTGGCCAGGAAGGTCTGCGGCAGGCAGCGCTGTGTGCGGGGGCTCCGCCCAGCCCGTGTTACTGTTGACATTGTGTGTGTCTCCTGCAGTGAAGCCCACATTTCTTGGGACTCGGGTCTTTGAAGACTATGACCTGCAGAAGCTGGTGGGCTACATTGACTGGAAGCCTTTCTTTGACGTGTGGCAGCTCCGGGGCAAGTACCCGAACCGAGGCTTTCCCAAGATATTTAACGACAAGACTGTAGGTTAGTTCAGTACTTCTTTTTTCCTTCTCTGATACTGGAGGCACAGTACGGGGACCTTGAACACGAGAACAGATGGTTCGGATTATGCAGAATACAGTTTATTATCATATAACATGGGGTATTGTTTACCTGCTCAGCTCTTTAATGGTCCTTATTGATCAACTAAATTTGACGTTTTGTTTACCCATTCTTTAGTAAATGGTTGTTGACAACATCAGTTCCATGCCAGGCTTGGTGCTGGGCACTGGGGATAGGACGGAGAAATCAGTACAATCCCTGCCCCTGGCACCTGGCTGGTTGGTGCAGCTGCAGTGAAGGGGAGCCCAGGTTTCTGTGGACACAAGAAAATGAGGTGGACCTCAGGCTGGGAGGACAGGGGAAGCTTCCTGGAGGAGATGGCATTTGAGCCAATTTGTAAACGTTGAGTGAGAGTTACTGAGGCCAGGCTGAGGGCTGTGAGGTGGCGCTGAAGAAAAGGACATTCTGGCAGAGGGGATGGTGTGAGAAGGCACAGATGTGTGCTGTTTTGCGGACTGCAATTGTCCCTTGTGCCCAGAGCCTTGGTAGGGAAGGGGCATTTGGGGAGATAAGCTGGAGAAGTGGGTGAGTCCAACCCCATCCCCCAAACCTACCCCCAGAGACATGAGATCAAATGCTGAGCCATATGGAGGACTGGGTAATAGCAGAGCAGGAAGGAGGGGCCTGGGGGAGATGTGTGGGACGAGGGCTAAGCGGAGCCTGACGAAGCGGCCCCTGCCCGCTTTCCAGAGGGTCCCTGCTCTGCTCTGTGACTCAGCAGCTTTCAGGCCAGGCAGAGCTGCAGCAGGCGGAGGGGAGGTTCTCATTCTGACCTCCCAAGTGACCACAGATGAGCATTAGAGGGGCCAGGAGAAAGCTGGATGGAACATGCCCCTGACAGAGGACTAAAGACCCTGCTGGCCCCTGACCGTGGGAGAGGCAGCTCAGGATCACATGCAGAGTTGGAAACCCAGAGGAGAGTGTCCCAGGGGCCCAGGCCCACTATGCAGGAGAGATCCTTCTGGAGCCCCTGAGCCTTGGCTGTCTGGGAAGCAGCGCTGAAGCCACTTAAGACTCCTCAACCTGCCGCCCTTCCTCAGAGGCCTCTGTGAGGTCAGGGGAGTGGTGTATGCACAAGGAGCAGCAGCGCTGAAGGACTCGGCCTGCCCTGTGTCACTCTGTGACTGCTTTGGGGAGCCACAGGTTTGGCATTCTGCCTTCGTTAAATGGAAACACGTAAGGAGCGTGAGTCAGGGAGACAGACTGGGAACCGCACTTAGCAGCACCATGAAACCACCTGCAGCTCCACCCTAGGATGTCTGACGCAAAGCACTGAGAGAGTACTTGAGGGGAAAAAGGGGTGACAAGATGACAGGGGAGGGTGGTGGCTCTAAAGGAAGCGTTTGCTGGTTATTGACATCTTTTAAGTGAATGCTTATGGTATCTTCCTAATAGGTGAAGAGGCCAAAAAAGTCTATGACGATGCCCAGAATATGCTGACAGCACTGATTAGGGAGAAGAAGCTGCAGGCCAGGGGCGTGGTTGGGTTCTGGCCGGCGCAGAGCGTCCAAGACGACATCCACCTGTACGCAGCGGGCTCCGATCCTCAGGCTGTGCAGCCCATCGCCACCTTTCATGGGCTGAGGCAACAGGTACGGCGGGTGGCTGGACCATGAGCAAGCTGCTTCTTTCTACTTTTTTGTGTGAGCACTGAAAGAATGTAAATAAGAATGAAGTAAGTCTGAGCTTTGTATGAAGGACAGCCTGCCCCAGCTCACCCCGCATGACCAATCCCAGGCCCTATTGCGTGGCCTCTCTGAGGACACGGAGAGAAGGCTGGAGTGCAGGGTTTGCTGATGTGTCAGGCGGTGGCTGCCTCAGTGGTCATGTACATATATAGCTTGTATGCACGTCACTGAGACAGGCTGGTGGCTTTCTTTTCAAGGGGAGACAGGCAGGAGCAAACCTTCACTAAATGTGTACCGGGTGCCACATGCTTATAGGGCTATAAACCATCTTGTTTAATTCCCACGCAGCCTTGTTTTCAGGCGCTTGATGTGCACCTTATGCAGAGGAGGAAATGAAGGTTGCGGAGAGCATGCTGAGTCCACGGCTTGCAGGGAGGAGCCCAGCCTGTCCTCACCCCGTGGTGGTTCTGTCTCAGCTCCCTGTTCTGTGGCGTCGTGAGAACAGGTTCATTGCGACATGACCTCCTCTCATGTGCCCCCACCTTTCAAAGTGCAGACACCATAGACACGTCCCGTTAGCTGCTATGAAAAACCATTGTCTTAATCAAGAATGGAACCAGAATTCACCGGAGTTATCACTAAGGGTTGCAGTAAATTATTCTTGCAAATCTTTGCTACCATTTTAGTCATTTAGGAGTGATTTTGTTGCTTTGAATCATAACCACAAAATAATTCATAATGACAGATATTTTTACTGTAACAATATCTGAAGACATTCTTAAGTCAAGGACATTGAACAGCACCAATCAAGGTCAACAAGGGCGGCTGCATCGTCGGTCTGGACTCGGGCTCAGACACCACAAACACAAGGCAGGGTCTCATGTCGGTTCCAGCTCCCCCGCCCTGGGGACTGTTGACTTTTCTTTTCCAGTGGAGCTCAGGTTAGAAGCCTCTCCTGGCCCAGTTTTTCATCCTTCAGGTCCCGTGTCCTCTGAGCTCCTTTTGCATCCAGACACATTTGTATCCAGGCAGTCTGTGGCAGACTGTGTTAGGACATTTCATGTACGACTTCTCAGCATACATCTGTTATCTACTCAGATGGGTATTTCTGGAGAGTTCTGGCTGCAGCAACTTCCTGCTCTGAGAGTCTGTTCTGAGTAGCTCTGAGAGCAGCCCCTTCTAACATGCAGTGGGGCGCTCTGGCCCATTTCTCCTTGTGCCCAGAAGCTTTGCATCTCCCTCGTACTTTGTTGGCCCAGAACAATTGATGGCAGCGTACATCTGGAGCTGCTCCTCCTTACGTGGCTGGCCCTGGGCTCCGTGACGTCTCCACATGCCGTGGTCAAACACCTTCCTGGACCATCTCTGTCCAGTGTCAGGCTGTGTACTTGTTTACAGAACCGGCGAGCACATAGCTCCCAAGCTTCTTGGCCACTTGCTTGTTAATTGATCAGTCCTAACCAGTGCCGTGTCGCAGTCAGGAGCGTTCGTTGTGGTATCAGACCCCAGGCCTGCCACTCTCTGACCTGAGCCAGTTGATCAACTCTGTCTGCCTCAGATTTCTAATCTGCACTGTGGCGCTGATGGTATCATGTGCCTGGCATATCGTGAGCACTCAACAAAAATTAGTTATTAGCTATTTACGTTCTCAGCAAAATTATTGATTATGAAATAGTAAGGTCTTATTTGTAAATTTAGTGGCAGGGAAGAGTTAGTCATTAGCTGAAAATGAAAAGTGGGAGAGGTACCTGGCCTGGTGGGAGAGTCACATTTAAAAAAATTTTTTTTATTGTTCAATTACAATTGTCCCCTCCCCCCATTACTCTCCCTTGCCCTATCCACACCCCCCACATTCAGTCCTCCTCCCACCCCATTGTCTTTGTCCATGAGTCCTTTATACATGTTCCTTGACTTGAGCCTTCCCCTTCTTTCCCTCATTATCCACTCCCCTCCCCTCTGGTCACTGTCAGTTTGTTCCTTATTTCCGTGTCTCTGGTTCTGTTTTGCTCACTTGTTTGTTGTATTGATTAGGTTCCTCTTGTATGTGAGATCATGTGGTATCTGTCTTTCATCACCTGGCTTATTCCACTTAGCATAATGCTCTCCAGTTCCCTCCATGCTGTTGCAAAGAGTAGGAGCTCCTTCTTTCTCTCTGCTGCATAGTATTCCACTGTGTAAATGTACCACAGTTTTTCAATCCACTCATTTACTGATGGGCACTTAGGCTGTTTCCAGCACTTGGCTATTGTAAATAATGGTGTGAACATTGGGTGCATAGGTTCTTTTGGATTGGTGTTTCAGGATTCTTAGGGTATAATCCCAGCAGTGGAATTGCCAGGTCAAAAGGCAGTCCATTTTTAGTTTTTTGAGGAAATTCCCTACTGTTTTCCACAGAGGCTGCACCAGTCTGGATTCCCATCAACAGTGCACTAGGGTTTCCTTTTCTCCACAGCCTTGCCAGCACTTGTTTGTTGATTTGTTTACAATGGCCATTCTGACTCGTGTGAAGCACGCTCCCATGGTGGTTTTAATTTGCATCTCTCTGATGGCTAGTGATGCTGAGCATCCTTTCATATGTCTATGGGCCCTCTG
Organism: Micronycteris hirsuta; assembly: GCA_004026765.1. Lineage (NCBI taxonomy): Eukaryota > Metazoa > Chordata > Mammalia > Chiroptera > Phyllostomidae > Micronycteris > Micronycteris hirsuta. Next base: position 53,097 of record PVJI01004308.1, read on the forward strand.
TATGTCCTCCTTGGAGAAGTGTCTGTTCAGGTCCTTTGCCCATTTCATAATTTGATTGTTTGTCTTCCTGGTATGGAGTCATGTGAGTTCTTTATTTATTTTGGAGATCAAACCCTTGTCCGAGGTATCATTAGTAAATATGTTTTCCCATAAAGTTGATTCCCTTTTTGGTTTGCTGATGTTTTCTGTATCTGTTGAAAAGCTTTTTAATTTGCTGTAGTCCCATTTGTTTATTCTTTCCTGTATATCGCTTGCTCTATGGAACATACTGGTGAAAATACTGCTGCGTGAAATATCTGAAATTTTCCTGCCTGTGTTGTCCTCTAGGACTCTTATGGTGTCACGATTTATATTTAAGTCTTTTATCCACCTCGAGTTTATTTTTGTGTACGGCTTAAATTGGTGGTTGAGTTTCATTTTTTTGCATATAGTTGTGCAGATCTCCCAACACCATTTGTTGAAGAGGCTATTTTTACTCCATTTTATGTTTTGTCCCCTTCGTTGAATATTAATTGACCGTAGAGGCTCTCTACTCTGTTCCATTGATCTATGTGTTTGTACTTATGCAAGTACCAGACTGTTTTGATTACCATGGTAATATAGTTTATATTACCTTGTAATATAGTTTCATGCCAGGTATTGTGATCCGTCCTACTTTGTTCTTCTTTCTCAAAATTGCTGAGGCTCTTTGGGGTCATTTATGGTTCCATATGAATTTTTGAAATATTTGTTCAATACCTGTGAAATATGTCAGTGGTATTTTAATAGGAATTATGTTGAATCTATAAATTGCTTTGGGTAGTATGGAGATTTGACTATGTTAGTTCTTCCAGTCCATGAATATGGTGTATGCTTCCATTTGTTTGTGTCTTCCTTAATTTCTTTCTTCAGTGTTGTGTAGTTCTGAGTACTAGTCTTTAACATACTTGGTTACGTTTATTCCTAGGTACTTTATTTATTTTTCTTGTTGCTATAGCAAATGGGATTTTCTCCCCTAATTTCTGTTTCTGATATTTTGTTGTTGGTGTACAAAAATGCCTTTGATTTATGAATATTGACTTTGTATCCCTCTTTTGCCAAATTCACTTATTAGGTCTAGTAGATTTTTGGTGGAGTCTATAGGGTTTTGATTTGAATCAAAGGAAGAAGCGAACCCTGCTGAGCTCCTTGTTTGCTGTCAGGCTGGCCCAGGTCTCCTGAGCTGTCTTCTGAACATGCCCCCTTGCAGCAGCCCAGGCATCTGCGGGGCTGGCCTGGCAGTGTGTTCAACTTCTTGATGCAAAGTAGAGTCTCATATTTGGTGATCCCCTTCTGAACATAACTTCAGGATTTAATGTTGATTTTGAATTGAAACACTTTGGGGGAAATTTTTTTTGATCTGAACGTTCAGGGTTCCAGTTCCTGGCACAGTGCCTGCGGCCTTCAGCCAGTGTTTGGTCAGCATGTGAAAGAGCAGCTACCTGGTGTCCTGACTGCGTGTGTTGTGTCATGTATTTAAAAGCTCATTTCGTTTGCTCATTCAACAAATCTTTATGGACTGCCTTGCACTGCTCTAAGTGCTGAGGAGGGCACAGTGCACAGAACAGACAGACATCCCTGTTTGAAGCCTGTCCTCTGACAATAGTCCACTGCTGTCCGCTGTGTGTGCTGCCCCGTCCGTGCTCACGGCCCCTCCGCCTGCCCATTGGATTTTCAGGCTGAGAAGGACTCCAGCAGCACGGAGCCATACCTCTGCCTCTCGGACTTCATTGCCCCGCTGCACTCGGGCCTGCGGGACCACCTGGGCCTGTTTGCTGTCGCCTGCTTCGGGGTGGAGGAGCTGAGTCGAGCCTACGAAGACCATTGTGACGACTACAGCAGCATCATGGTCAAAGCGCTGGGGGACCGGCTGGCAGAGGTAGCGCTGCAGTGCTCTGAGGACGGAGCCGGGGTGGAACCCGGGACGATGCTAGAATGCTAGGCAGCCACGAGGATCAGATGAGGCTGGCTTTAACACAGTTTAAGTTGTGTGTTCATGAATTGTTCTCCCACATCATCTTTTGGGCAAGGGTGACCCTTCAGTGGTGCTGCAGTTGGAAGTCACCCTTAGAACATTCACTTCATTGTGACGTTTTCCTGAGGAGCCTGAAAAATTAAAACCAGGCTTCTGTTTCAGAGCTCCTGTTCTAATGGAGGTGTCCTCTGTTGCAGGGGTCCCCAACCCCCCGGGCGTGGACCAGTACCAGCTCGCAGCCTGTTAGGAGCCGGTCTGCTAGTGAAGCGCACCTGAGCTCCACCACCTGTCTGCCCCCCTCACCCCCCACCCCTGTCTTCCATGAAACCAGTCCTTGGTACCAAAAAGTTTGGGGACCTGCTCTATAGATTCCTCTTCTTCGTGTGCCGGGAGGGGGGTGTGCTGAGCAGTGGGGAGGCCGAAACCAAGCCAGTAGAGCAGCTAATGACACTACACAGGAGTCAGGAGTCCAGCCTGTGCCCTCCTGCTGGCCGTCCCCCAGCTGGTCCCTTTGGGGGTGCTCGGGTGGCTTTGAGTGAGGGGTGCAGGCAGCACTGATTCCACCCCTTGTCCCGGGCTCCAGGCCTTTGCAGAGGAGCTCCATGAGAGGGTCCGCCGGGAACTTTGGGCCTACTGCGGTGACGAGCAGCTGGACGTTGCTGACCTGCGAAGGCTGCGCTACGGGGGCATCCGCCCGGCGCCCGGCTACCCCAGCCAGCCAGACCACACGGAGAAGCTCACCATGTGGAAGCTCGCGGATATCGAGCAGCGCATAGGTATGTGCCCGGAAGGAAGCGCCCCCTTTCCCAAATCAGCATGGACTGGGCGTCTGCCAGCTGTGGGCCCTGGGCCCATGCACAGTTCTCCTGTCGCTCTCCAGGTATTCAGTTGACTGAGTCATTAGCGATGGCACCTGCCTCAGCTGTGTCTGGCCTCTATTTCTCCAATTTGAAGTCCAAGTATTTTGCTGTGGGGAAGATTTCCAAGGATCAGGTAACTTAGCTGTTTCATTGTATCTGGCTTCCTGGCATTCCTGGAACTGTAGAACCTATTGTACTTCGCATGTAAATGAGAAAAAAACACGAGGGAAAGGATGAACAAAGTTATCTCAGTTAAGGTCTTCATTTGATTCTAACCCATTACCCCGATTCTGGCTCTCTTGTTTACATGCAGACCACACACATACGCATGCCTGTGTACATGCACACATGTGAGCACACACATGTGAACCCACATGCACATGCTCACACCCCAGCCAGCTTCTAAGATTCAGATATTTACCCCATGAACACATTTTTCCTGCCCAGAGAATAGGTAGCTTGGTGAATAGACAAATACACATCTCCATTTAACTCAGGAGGCTGCTAATAAGACAAGAAATGGAAAGTACTTAATGTTTCTGGGCAAATCCCATGGAAACTTCAGTTCAGAGAGTTGTATCAGCGTGGTCTAATAAGTTGCTTCTCCTCTTTTGCAGGTTGAGGATTATGCTCTGAGGAAGAACATGTCTGTGGCCGAGGTGGAGAAATGGCTTGGACCCATTTTGGGATATGATACAGACTGACTTTCTGTTTTTTACTTTTTGTGTACTTCAGGGGATTTCCCACACTCCACCAGAAACAAAGGTTGGGGTCCGCTGCTATACTTGATCCTCAGGGAAATTGAGTCCAGAGTGCCTTAAAAACAGCAGCCATGGCAGCGGCCTGTGAGCCTGTCTACAACTGGGCGATGCCGCTGCTGCCTTAGGTTTGGCGAGACTGTCTGGTGAGCCTTAGAGGAGCGAGTCCTGCCTCGGTTCCTGAGAAGCAGGCTGCTGCTTGTCTGGGCCGTGCCGGGCAGCCAGCAGAGCTCTGGCCGTGTCTGGTCGCTGGGGCTCAGGGACAGGCTGAAGATAGATGTCTCTGCATTTCAAAGCAAGTCACCTTTTCATTTTTATCCTGGACCTAGGAGCACAGTTATTTTCTCCCCCTCACTCTTAGAAAAAAGGCTGAAATTCAGTTGAATAGAGCATGCGATGCTGTGGCAAAGGGCAGTTTAATCCAGTGGTTACCACAGTAGACCCTAATAGGGAAGAAAGGATAACGGCTGTTTCTGGAAGACCTCATCTTCTAAAGGCTCACGTAGAGGGTGGCAGAGGTCCCTTTGGCAGAAGCACACTTGAACCGCTGGCTCGTCAGACAGACTCCAGCTGTTTGTGCTAGTGTGGTCAAATACAGTCATGTTCTCTAAGCACTTTGTCCGCTCATGATTCCGTGTTTCTTAGCCCTGAGGAGAAAAGGAGGTGGGGCAAGAGTGGCAGCTAATGTCTTTTAGTTGTTTTCCAGAATTGAGCAGGCTCTTGGCTGAGCCGTGCGTGACATCCTGGGCCCATGTGGACAGGTGAGCAGCTTAATTCCACTCAGTGTTTGCTTTTCTGCTCTCCCCTGGCTCCAGACTCACACGATTTAGGAGTAGCACATTGGCTTGTCAGTCACTGCAGGTCGGATGGGTAAGAGACAGGCTTTGGAGTCAGACACGCGGGGTTCAGGTCTCAGCTTTGCTACCTACTCACTGCATGGCGGCAGCGAATCACTGAAGCCCCCACACTGTTTCCTCATCTGACGTGGGGCAGTGGCACCAGGTCCCGTCATGTGGGCATGAAGTGATGCACGTATGGCAGGTAACCTGCGTCTGGCACAGCAAGTGCTGAGTGAGCTGCAGCGTCCGTACTGCTCTGTCCATCGTCCTTCGAGCTCAGCACACAGTAGGTGCTCACAGGAAGGGAATGAGAATTGAGGGGAGGTGAAAAGACACTGGGGAAATGCATGTGGCAATGACTGCAGTCCATACGACAGGTGCCCTGTGCCGGCACTGCCCGTTTGACACTGGGATTGGGAAGGAGAAGTGGCCCCTGGGTCACATGCCCCCATCGTGATGAAACCAGTGTTGCCTCTTGAGCACTGACGTGGAGTGTGCACGCAGGCACATCGGAGGTGAAAGGGGGACAGACAAGGAAGGATGGCCCCATGCCTCTGGTATGACCGTGTCTGCCTGCAGGCTGACACCCTTCTCAGGCGTTGCTCACCCTTCAAGTGAGAAAACTGTGTTCTTTGGTGCATTGAATGTGTGCCAGACTGAGAAGAGGACTCGGCCTCCTGAGACACTTAGCTGGGGGACTTATCTTCTGTTCCCCAGCAGGTATGTCATTCTGGGCTTTGGAACACACTTCTGTGAGAAAGAATGACCTTCGAATACAGTCGTGTGCTAAGTAATGACATTTCAGGAAATGACAGGCTGTGCATTTGATGGTGGTGCTGTGAGATCATATGGCACTGAACTTGGAGACACAACAGGATGGTGGTTCCCAGGGGCTGAGGCGTTGCGGAGATGCGGTGTGAGGGCACAGACGCAGCCAGGCGTCTGCTGCGTGGCAAAGCGTTTAATTACAGTCAGCAGTATGTATCGTGAAACTTCAGAGTTGCTAAGAGGCTAAATCGTAACTGCTCTCCACACAAAAAAGGAATGACTAACTGACGTGATAGAGATGTTAGCTAACACTACTACAGTCATTGTGCAATATATAAATGTGTCAGACAAACTCCTTGAACTTAAACAATGTTATACGCCAATTATGTCTCAGTGAAAAACAAACACAACCTCCCTGAACAACAAACCAGCCAGGGCCGCCAAGCTTCTCCAGGCGCAGTCAGCTGAGCAGCCCCTGCCCGCAGCCAGGAAACCTTCCAGTCGCACGCAGCACGTCTCATGCTCGGGCAGAGGCCTCTGCACCTGCCGGCAGGGGGCTGATGGGTCAGGAGCCTTGCATGTTCTCGCAGCCCCCGAATCCTCAGAGACCCATTAAAAGTCAGTATATCTTCCATGTGAAGTGCATCTGCCACACCACTGACTGTGTTTGAAGGTTGGCCACCCAAGTAGGGTGAGAGTGAGCCCCTCCTTTACCAGGATACAGTCAAGAAATTTTCTCCTCTGTTAAGTCAGATGAGAGGATTTCCTGCCATTCACCTGCGTGGCAGACGAGCCACGCCTGACAGGGTGAACTTAGAGGCAGGCTGCTGCGGGGAAGGGGGTTCACATGGTTAAGGAGACCCCAAAAGAGGGTGGTCACGAAACAAGGGTATCAGCCTGGGACATCAGCTGAGGGGCTGGGTACAGGGGGTGAGCCCTGTGCAGTGGCATTGAGGGGAGGGGAGGCCCGCTCTGGGCATCCACATCAGGTGCACAGGAGTATCTGATATAAGAAGGCAGAGAAATCGTGAGGCTTCATTAGGCGAAAAGTGAGGCTTGGTTTTGGACGCCACCTTTGAACTTTTACTCAGAAAGTGCATAGGGCTGGAGGGGCTGGGGAAGGCCGTGGGTGGTGGGGAGCGGGAACAGGCTTCACCAAGGGTTTGGTAATATGAGTAGGAACGTTTGTGGGTGTGTCTGAGGGGAGAGCACAGGTCAGGGTCCTGGAGCTGTGACCACCCTACATGGGTAGAGTGGGAGTGTCTTCCTACCATCTCCTGAGGCATGAAAGGCCTGCCTTCTGCAGGGAAAAGGATGTGGGCGCTTATTCCAGTGGGGGTGGGGGAGGGCATCACCACCACATTATGAATGCAGGCCATTTTTATTACTCCTTTCAGGTGGAAGTCTGAAAAACTAGGGTTTTGTAGACTTGGTATCGGGCCCTACTAAGCTACAGCCATACCTTGCTGTCAGACCCCACCAAGGCTTGCCGCAGCGGGGGAAGAGCATTCACAGCCACCTTGTAGCTCCTCGCGCCATGAGTTCAAACAGTGCTCGTGGTGTTGGGGGAGGAATGCTGGCTGGGCCAGTCACCTCTGCTGCACGTTGACTGCGGTCCCTGAGAGGAGACATGTTCACCAGGACGGGCATTTGTGTATTAGCTCAGTCCATCCATTTATACATACACACATCTCGGGCCATATCCTGTTCTCGGGGGGTGCTCACATGGTAACATGGGGTAGGTTCCCAGGCCTCGTGGAGAGTGGCCTGCGCTTTGTCAGGTTACCTGGTGTCACTGAAGTCCTGGACACCCTCCACTGCAGGTTTGCAAGCAGATGAGGGTGCTCCTGGTCTCCCCCGTGTATTTTGAGGAAAGTTACCACCCTCCCTCTGGCCCCTCCCCCCAGACCTTACTGCTGCCTCCAAGTGCTAATGGGGGTTAGGGAGCTGTGACCGCCTGCCGCGCCCTCACCACCTGCAGTTGTGCATGTCATCAAGCGCATGTGGTTCCGTCTCTTCTTTTTAACCTGGGTTGGAGCGAGGATGCTGTGTGCTGTTTCTGGAAACACTGGAATGATGCCCTGGTGACAACTGTTTCTGAGTATGACTCTTACTGCTCTGCCAGGATCGGATGCGATGGGGGTGTACGTGTAGCTGTGTGTGTGTGTGTGCATGCATGTGCAAGCCCTGTCCTGTGTGTTAGGGGGAAGGTCTGTGATTAGCCATGAGCATAAATACAGTTCAGCATTGCAACATGTGTGCAGTGAACACACGTGCAAGAGCAGCTGTCAAGCTTCCCTCCTCCTCGTCTCCTCCAGGCCTTTGGGGACAGGAGCTCCCAGCGCCTCCCCTGCAGGTCCCCAGGCTGTGCGTCCCAGGAGTGCTGCCCAGAAACAGCCGCCTCCCGAAGAGAAGCCAGTGCTCTCACAGACTGCCCCTTCGAGGCTGGAGACGCAGCTCGCCCCCTGCCGTCGCTCTGAATCATGACTTCCTTCTTTGTCCTCTATTCTTTTCCATGAATTTGCTTCTCGAGCGTTGGTACACCAAGGGGTCATTAATTTCACGGTAACATAGATCATTAAAAGCGTCCGCCCCACTTGAGAACATTTTTTGTTCGGCCACTGAAGGCTACTTCGGATGAGTACTGCCTGTGGAAGGACCCTGGCTTATCGCATTGAGCCAGGGTGCCCTCGGGTGCCCTCAGCGACCGGAGCCCGCCTGTGATGGGCTTGCCCGTCCTGCAGTGGGTGTCCTGGCCCTTCCTCCGGCACTTGAGTGTCTCATTTTGGGGCCACATACTGCTTTGTAACCATCACATCTTAGGTGATAGGTGTAATCTTCCGAATTAGATTGTAGGATATTCGTATCTCTTCCACTTTTTTTGTGTGTTTTGAAACTTTAAAGCCTTTGAAGAGAGCGACTGTTGGTGTGTGTGGATCTATAGTTGGATCTGGGACTAACGGCTATGGGAGGGGCCCTGTGCCCGCCCATCTCCCCCTGGGGGCAGGTGCGCTCAGCAATGGGGTGTTTTCTGTCTTGCTTCATGACTGCCTCCTCTCCCCCACCCACGCCTCCAGCAATGACTAGCCCAGAGACCTAGGGCCACTGACATGGCCTCTCCAAGCCGCAGCCAGTCCATCTGGCAAGTGGTCTCACCTCACAGATGGTGCAGGATTGAATCTGGTGCAGAAAACACTCGGCACTGCTTCTGGCTTCCCAACAGAATCTTCACGAACTGAGGACCGTGGGGAGAGGTTGAACTTTTCAGCTCTTCACCGTGCTTTACCAGAAAATGAATGTAATACCTCATCAAGTGTGCCTCATTTACGGAGGATGTGTGTGAGCCGAGGGAATGCCCATGGCCCGGGGGCGTGGAGGGACAGGGGGCCTAACTGGTGAGACTGGCAGTTTGGCAGAGGGACCTGTGCTGCTTTGGGGGCGGGCAGGGTGTGGACCAGGGGTGCCCGTGGAGAGGGTGACTTGGGTCTCATCAGTGCCCTGTCGTGACTGCAGCATCACATTTTTGTATAGTAACCTTTCTCTATACGAATGTCATTCTGGTTTTCACTGTGTTCATTCCTTAAAGTTGTGAGTGTCAACATGTTTTGGTTCTTCAGGTACAACCAACATTCCTGTTGCAGGACCGAATCTTAAAAACAGATTACTCCGGCCGCCAGGAGAATTCTACCAGGCTGGGTGGGTGGCTTTGTGACAGCCATCCCACTACACCCTACACATGAAGCTGTGTCTGCACCAAAAACCCCATTTAAAAATAAATGTCATTTTTCATTATAAAACTTGTTCATTGCAAAAAGCTTATAACTATTTAAAAGTATACAAAGGAAAGCAATTCTTGCTTATAGACCCACATTTAGCTGCTATGGATGTTTTATTATAGCTCCTTCCATTGCCTTTCCTTCCCCCTCCTTCTGCCCACCGTCTGTGGGTAAACTGAACAGTGGTCCCGCAGATGCTGATTCTGGGTCCTAATCTCAGACCTGTGGATACTGCTGTGTATGGCCAAGGATCTGGTTCTGTTGACAACGGGGGGTGGGGAGATTATCCTGGGTTGTCCCCTGGGACCTAAGTGCAGTCACAGGCACACTTAGATAAGGGGTGCAGGAGGAACGTGGACAGAAGGGGAAGCGAGGCACCACAGAAGGCGCTGCGCATGGCCCTGCAGACGGGAAGGCCACGAGCCGCGGAGAGCAGGCAGCCTCGAGGAGCCATAGAAAGCGAGGGAAGGGACTCTCCCTGGAGCTTCCGCAGAGGGCGCAGCCCTGCTGACACCTTGGTCTTAATGCCGCGATTCTGATTTCTGACCCCTGGATGTGTGAGAGAATAAATGTGCGTTGCTTTCAGCGGCCCAGGTAATTTGTTACAGCAGCAATGGGAAATAAATGCAGCATGAATCTATTGGTTTTTATACCTTACCACCTACTTACCACATGTCTTTTTTATATGACATAAATTACTATATATGTGCATATATAAATATATGTGCAAGTGTATTCAATATATCGTATAAAGTAAAACAAATGTATGTATATATGCATGTATATATTTTTCATTTCTTACTGTGGTAAAGTATAACCATTTACCATCTGAGTCATTTGTAAGTGTGCAGTCCTGTGGCATTAAGGCCATCAGTGCTGTGCAGCCCTCACCGCCCCCTGTCCAGGACTTCTCATCTCCTCCACCTGACGCTCTGCACCGTTCACACTAACCCCACGCCCCGCCCTGCCCCCCAGCCTCTGGCAACCACCACTGTACCGTCTCTCTATGAATTTGACTCCTAGGCATGTTGTGTAATTGGAATCATACAGTATTTGTGACTGGCTCATTTCACTTAGCATCATGTCCTCAAGTTCGTGTCGTGGCGTGTGCCAGCATTTTCCTTTATATGGCTGGGTAATATTCCGTTGTATGGATTAGACCACATTTTGTTTAGTCATTTGTTTGGGTTGTTTCCACCTTTAGGCTTCTGTGCATAATGCTGCTATGAATGCGGGTGTGCAAATATCTGTTGGTGTTCCTGCTGTCATCTCTTCTGGGTCTATGCCCAGAAGTGGAATAGCTGAATCATAGGAGAACTCTGTTTAATTTTTTGAGGAATTGCCACACCATTTTCCAGAGTGGCTGTACCATTTTATATTACTGCCGCGGCTCAAGGGCTTGAGTTTCTCCATATCCTCATCAACATTTGCGATTTTCATGGTTTTTAAATAATACCTACCCTAATGGCTGTGAAGTGGTATCTCATTGTGGTTAATACATTATATTTTTTATGTTTTATTCCCACCCAGTTTTATATCAAAGTGTCTAAAGATTTTTTGAAAGTCTATATATCAATCTATTCGAACTGTGTACTATATATAATCATTCCTCCTGTGGAACATGAGGCTATTTCTAATTTCCACCATTGTTGATTACAAAAGTGTGAGCATGTTTGCACACTTTTTTCACATCTCTGAGAATATGCTAAGTGTGAATTACAGGAGCCTCATACTGAAAACCACTGGTGTTTTTAACTAGACTGCTTTCCAAAAGGATGTTCTGATCAGCAGACTGTTTGGGGGCTGAGTAGCACATTTTTAAACCCTATTTTATCAAGTTTCTCTAGGATAGCGATGAGAATACCTGTGAACTTGAGGAACCAGAGGAGCAGATTCACTTGCTTATTTGGGAGTAAAAAGGCTAATTTTCAATGTTGGAATGTTGATTTTAAGGACAGTTAGACCTGGGTTCCCCTTAGTTTCTCAAGAGACACAACTTCCCTATGAGAAAAAGGTAGGTGACTGGAGGGAAAAATAATTTGCAAGCAACTCACAAGACCTGTGCTCTGGTCGGGCTCAGCCGCTACAAAGCATGTGACTTTGGCAAGTCATTTGAAATCCCGGGGTTTTGAGTGATTTGGTTTTGTGCATGTGAGTTTGGTCCTCGGGTTTTCTCATGTGTTGTGTCATAGATGCTGAGCTCCTGCCTGGTCAAGTTCCCTCTGCTGGAACCCTGTGGGCGGACGGAGGTGTGTCCCTCAACAGGTTTGCTCCAGGCATGCCAGGGTGTCATCAGCCAGGGTGGCTCTTCACATGACCCACTCCACACAGGCACCTCCAGACGCCAGGGCAGCACCCATCCGACCCGGAAGCATGGAGAGGAGTGGGCTGTGGCTGGGGCTCTCCGAGTAGGAATGATTTTAAAGACAGACTCAGAGCACAGGAGACCAGAGAGCTGTCTTGTCACATGTCTGTGCTGATGAGTGGATGTTATTTTTTTTTCATTGCTTTTAGTGAGAGAGTAAGGGAGAGAGAGAAAAAGAGAAACATCCATGAGAGAGGGAAATGTTGATTGGTTGCCTCCCATCCGCTTCCAGACTGGGGATCGAACCTGCAATCTTTCTGTGTATGGAGGCAGCACTCCAACCAACTGGGTGTTATTTTTTTAATTTATAGAGAGAGGGGAAGAGAGGGTGAAGAAGGGAGAGAAACATCAATGTGAGAGAGACACAGTGACCAGTTGCCTCTCGCACATGCCCAGGCCAGGACGGAACCTGTACTCAGGTCCCTGGTACCAGACCAGAGCGGAACCAGTGACCTTTTGCTTTGTGGGATGGCGTCCAACCCACTGAGCCAGCGGGACAGGGCAGGGGGGTCGTTATTCTCAGTCCTCACTTGCTGAGGCCGACAGCCCTGCCTCTAGCTGAGAACCCCATCTTTCTCTCTCAGGGCGGGGCTTCATTACTGGTCCTCACCTGGCTATTTACAGGCTAAACCTGGCTGTCCAGTCCAGCAAGATCTATCAGTCCAAACGTCTGCTTTTTGGTTTCATTTCAGGCTTTGCCCCTGGGATTTTCCTTACTTTTTTGCGTGTTTAATTATACATGTAAAAGGATGTGTTCTCAGTAAATCTAATCTGCCGTGTTGCCAGAAATAGAAGTCAGCCCTCTATGAGTGTGTGGGTATTAACCACTTTTCTCCCATTTAGCTAATTTGGATATTTATCTTATTTCATCTTAATGAATTGGGTGTTCTGGCTCTAAGACGTGTTGAAACCATACTGATTCGTAATGAGAAACTGCATCAGTGAACTAAAAAAGCAAAAAGCGAAGGGCTGTAGCTCTGGCTATTCTGCTCATCTTCTAACGTGGCGGGGAACCGCCCCCTGGAAATGGCAAGGGGCAGGGAAGCACTGAGGAGGCCACATGAATGCTTTGCCCCAGAAATAGAGACTGCGCCTGCATGATTCAGCCAAAGAAGAGGCGCATAGGGTTGGTACCAAAAGCCAGGAAGGTGATTGGATGGGAGGGACATACCCTCCTGTCTACTTCTGCCACCCAAGGGATTATGGCGAGGGTCTTTCAATGCAGAGCATGCACAAATGTATGTGCTTTGCTCCCCCATCCCGTAGCTGGTGGGTCCACAGCAGAGGGCTGAGGTTCCTGAGCCAGGCGTCCAGCCAAAGGGATTCCCAGTGGCCCCTCCTGAGTGCTCCAGATCCTGCCTGTCCGGGAGCGCAGCAGGTTTCCGGCGGCTCCCGCTGCTGGCTCAGGAAGGCTTGGGCCCGCAAGCCGGCACCTCTGCCTAAGGCGGGAAGCCACAGCAGCTGCTGCCCGCCCAAGGCAAATGCCAGTGTGGGCCTGTTGGGTACAGCCGCAACACAGCTGGGGGTGGAAAGCAGGCCATGTACCCCTCCCTGAGCGCTCGGGGCTGACCAGGAGCACTGCTGAGCACTAGGCTGGTAAGAAGGGGCTGGCGCATGGGGGAGGAGGTTCTGGGAGGTGGCCAGGCAGCAAGCCCCATGTTCCTCCCCTGCACACAAATCCGCAGCACTGCCAGCCACCTGCGTGCTTCTCCTGGGGTGGGGGAAAGGCAGTCGTCAAGAAACCTGCTGTGTTTATTTTTAAGTAAATAATTTTTTTTTTCCTCTTCACTGGGCTCCGTCTCTGGAGTTAATGCCCGCGGGCGGCAGGCAGAAGGACCCCACTAGCTGTTTGGTTATAATTGTAGCATCACGAGCAGTTGGACGGGGGGCTGGTCTTGGCACCCTTCACAGCCCACCTGTTCGGCCACAACTCAGCTGGCACGAGGCAGACCAGCTGTGTTTCATTTTCTTCCTGGATTCCAAAGAAATAAGCCAGCCTCAACTCCCTACCTCTAAGGAACATCAGTATTTATTTAGTTTCTTGAATGGCAGTTGTATGTGCTCTGCCTGAAGAATTTAGCTGTTGGCATCGCCACCTGTAGAGTGTCACGGGGACAGGCACTGTGTGGCTCCAAGGAGCGAACTTCAAAGTGTCACCCAGTGCAGGGCAGTCGGGAAGCCAGTGCAGCTCCTGTGGAGGTGAGTGGTAGAGAGAAGTTACTTCTGTGTTTTTGTGAGGAAGAAGGAGAATGGGGGCCTTCAGCTTCATGTGAAAGGAACGGGGTGGTTCCGTCAGGTCTACAACAGAGGGCATCCTTGGTACATCTGAGCCCAGGGAGGGCAGCCCTGACTTCTTTAAAGGACATCCCTGGGTCAGCCCGCTGTGCCTGGGAAGGATGGAAACCTGTCATCACGCCCTTGCTCAGAGAACATGGGTTCGTGTGTGTCCGCACACATTTAACAACTGTAAGCATATGGAGTCAGAAATCTGTTGGAGCTTTGGAAACAAAGTACTTGACAGATGCAAAATAATTGTATCTCCCTAATCAGGGATTTCCTATCCTTTGCTAGTCTGGGAGGGATGCTCTTTTATATCCACACACATACGTGCAGAATTAAAAAACCAGATGGAGTCTTTTGCTCCAACCTCTGTGCTTTTCACAGAAAATGATGCTTAGCTCACGTCCAGCCTTTGGAGTAAGGGCCGCTTTCTTCCTGGTATTCGTGCAGCTCCGAGCTGTCACGCAAAGCTGGTGTTTGCCGTTCACCTCTGAGCAGCCAGCAGCCTGCTTGTGATGGCCCAGAATCCACCACGAGCTACAGTCCTTGCCAGGAGATGTGGGAGCTCCCCACTCGCCTGCAGTGGCAACAGAACTGTGTTTGTGGGATGGGCAGATCCCCAGGTGGGTGGGCACCCACCACCAGCGGGGCAGGAGGTGGATTCTGCTGAGAGCTGCCGCTGCCTCGAACATAGGAGACAGGAGGAAAAGGTGCATTCTGGGCTCTCAGGAATGAGGAACAGGAAATAAGAGCAGAAATAGAAAAACCCTAAGGGGAAAGTAAGATTCTGTTGCCCAAATGAATGAAAGGAAAGGTCTTCTGGTGCCTGGATTGAGGTAGGAGGTGAGCAGTGAGAAGGGGCTGAGGTGCAAGTAAAGGGACGCTTGTCCAGTAGGCTGTTCCACGGGTGGCAACTCTGGGGTGGCAGCTGCAAATGGAAGTCTGTCTTGGGTGATCACATGGGAACTCGGCCGATGAGGCTCTGTGTTGACATTGAGACAAGGAGACAAGAATGCATGTTAAAGTTATACTGAGCCCAGGGTCTTAAATCTTCCCTACAAAATAGACACATACAGACTGTCCCAAGTCATTGCCAAGGCAAGACACTTGCTCACCCCTAACTTCCAGGGTAAGGAAGTACAACCTACCATGCTTAGAAGAAAGGAAGTTTTGGTGGCTAGCACTAATCAGAGCAGGTGGAGCAGGAGGGGAAGGAGGCGTGGTGGGGGTGGGGGCCTGCTGTCCAGGATCCCGCTCATGGAGGAGCTGATGGTGGCCTTCGGGAGGGAGACCTGCATAAAATGGGCAGGGGAGTAATTCCTACTCCTAAAACTGAGGCACTCTGCCTTTCTCCCATGATCTGTTGCATCGCTGTAAGAATCCACACACTCACGAGGCATTGTTAGGGAAAACGCCTGTCCCAGACAGAAGGGGGGACCCAGGTGGTGCCTGAAGAGCCACCACCTAACGGACAGGACTTCACAACAGCTGCAGGACTCGGGGACAGTCCACTAGGAGCTGTCCCACCCTCCTTGCCTCTCCCTCCTCCTTTCTCCCCACTGCCTGTTGCTTACATGACACGTGGCACGCCGCCCCAAGTCCCCGCACGAGCAGGCCTCCTGCCCCTTCGTGTGTGACCTGTGCTTGGGAAGGAATTTGTGCTTATTGAACGAATGTGTGACTGAGCATCTGCGCCAAGTAACTGGGGAGGTCTGCTCTGCTCAACTCTCCGGAGAAGCTGCTCACCCAGAGGTGGCCAACCCCAGGTGACCACAGAAGTGGAGTCGGAGCGGGATCTCCAGGTATTTTTCTCTTCTTAAGGAAATATCCAGGGACCCTAATGCTTGTTCTCAGCACAAAACCCCACAGGTTTTCTCCGTTCCTGCCTCACCACTTGGAAGTGGCCCATCACCTCATGGCCCTCCGGAGGCAGGGTTGCTCTTTCTGGGAGCAGCTCTGGTGTGGGAGCGCAGGGACTGAAACAGCCCGTGCTGCAGATCCGTCCCCAGGACTGCAAGGGCTCACGTGGCACCCAGTTCACAGGCATGTGAAGTCGGTGACCCAGAAGTCCTGCTTGTGGCTTGAGGGCTCATCCATGATTCCTGACACTTCGTTCACCATAAGCCAGGAAGCCTCCCAACCTCAGAAGCTGCTGCTATCAGAGCTGCAGAAGCCACCCCTGCAGGCCAGATGTTGGGGCGGAGCCAAAACCCTGCGCCCAAGGCCACTGGTGGGGTCCATCCAACGAGGCTCTGGGGCTGAGCTCCCCCAGGCTGCGGGTCTGGATTTCACACAGTCCTAGCCATTGATCTGAATTCAGGAACAAACAGCTGCAGCATTCTGCCACCAAGAGACAGCTAAGAAAAAAAGAGGAAAAAAAGTAGGAAAACATCTTTCTTTATGTTAGCATTCCTTAAATGGTCTTTTCTGACACAGTGTCCTTCAGGCGTATCCCGCCTGTGGCGAGTATTTTCTGGGCTCGTGAAGCACTTCCTGTGGAAAACACAGCCCATCCCACCTGGGAGGGCACCGCACGTCTGATGCTCTGCTGGGCATTGCTTGTCTCGTCTCTTGTGAAGATGATGTGCCACGCACGCGGCCACGTGTGCAATCCACTGTCCTGGCTCAAAGGGCTCACTCCTCCTCCCCCGGAGCCCACTGCTGCTTTCTCCGATGCATTGGATGAGCCACACAACGTCCTGAGTGCGTCACTCTGAACTGGCCAGGCAGGTGGCTCCACACTGAGCTCTGACGAGGGGATTCAGTGGCAGAAATACTCAAGGACAAGCGGCTCTGGGCTCCAGAAACAATGTCATTTTCTTTGCAGCTCTAACTCGGGCACTTAGGATCCCACGTGGCAGCAGAACACAGGCCCTCCTGGGAGAACTCTTAAATCTGACTCCAGAATAAATAAGTCGGACACAGGAAGCGCCTGCAGACAAATGCCCTGCATCCAGAAGGGCCAGCCTCTGTTTCCCGCCTGCCCCGCTTCCTCAGCATGTGACCCCTTCCTTGGCATGAGATACAGAGCATCTCATGAGAAAGAAGTGGATGAGCAGAGACATCATTTACAAATCAGTGCCAGAGTTTTCTGAAGAACCTGACTTCCTATCTCCAGGCTCAGGACAGGGGAGCCTGCTGTCAGCAGCACCAGGGGCCCAGGGGCCAGCCATTGAGTCACCGACTCAGCGATTTTTGGGGTGGGGGAGGGGAACCTCTCATGCTAGGGACTGAGAGGAGAGCTGTGAACCGGCTGACGCTGTCCCTTCTGTCCCAGAGCTTTCGTTCTAGAGGCAGAGACAGACAGGTAAGAAACACACGACACTGAGATCAGTGCTGTGAAGGACCTAGACAGGGGACGTGCTCTGTAATGCCGAAGACTGGAGGTGAGGGTTGCTGAGGAAGGGCATCCAGGACGCCAAGACTGAAGGAAGAGCTGGAGCTGGCCCAGCGCAGGCTGGGTTACAGAGTGTGTTGCCCACTGTAGTGAAGAAATGGTGGAACGGCTTGGCATAGCCTAGAAACTTTCACGATATCAGACCCCCCAGCGTGTGGTGAGCAAAGGTCAGAGTGGCAAAAAATGAAGTGCAGGTGATTAAAAATGATAATAATCACCAATTACAAATTATGGAGTATAGATTATTGAAATAATAATGTAAACATAGGGTAAATGCTAGACTGGATACTGTAATTGAACAACAAAAAAAATGGAGGTCCAGCTGCTTGTCATTGCAAAAGCCAAACTCATGAGGCAGATGCTGGTCCAAAAGGAAAGAATTTTGTTCAGGTGCTGCGTGACATGGGAGAGCAGCGGACTCTGGTCTCGAAGCCTGTCTCCTGTTTCTGCCGTGAAAAAAGTCAAGATGGCCTCAATGACACCAAGACAAAACCAGTGTCCAGAGTTCCTTCTCCCATTTAAAGTACGGTCCTTCAGAGCCCACAGGTGGCTGCTAAGTGGTCACAGTCCCCATCCAGGTAGTGTAGCTTGTTCCTAGCTGTTGTTCATTTCAGGCTCCCTCCCGGAGCCTGCATAGCCACGGGCCACGTGGCTGCCAGGGCCACGTAGTCAAAGTCCTCCCAGGCAACAGAGTGTGTGCACACACCTGCCTATGCACCAGCAAGTGGGCGAGAGACAGACCGCTTCCTGGAGGCCACGGGCCACATGGCCTCAAGCAAATGCCTCGTGTGAGTGCAGGTCACACACAAGTGAGCCACCAGCAAGAGTTGCTTCTTTGTTCTCCTGGGACTATGTTAGCTGGGGTGGGGCACAGACCAGGTGGTTTCTTAAAACGACCAATCCACTCCCCAAACTTTTGCGCACGTTGGTTGATGGGTCCACCTCCCAACCAATGCCTCTCTCCTGGGCCAGACCGCCAGGCCTCTGTGGTCCAGCACCTCCCGCTGCGCCGTTTTGACTTCTGTGGCAGATGTGCCTACCTTCTCCTGGTCTCGCCCCTGATCTGGTACCTGAAGGAGGGGAGGGCTTTGGGCTTTTTCTCTATCCAGTGAGCATTTCTAGCTTTTTTTATTTATTTATTTTATTTTATTTTCAGAGAGAGGAGAAGGGAGGAAGAAAGAGCAATGTATGGTTGCCTCTCACATGGCCCTCACTGGGGACCTGGCCTGCAACCCAGGCATGTGCCCCGACTGGGAATCGAACCGGGACCCTCTGGTTCCCAGCCCACGCTCAATCCACTGAGCTACACCAGCCGGGCCATTTCTAGCTTTTTGCATGCTCAGTCTAATAACCTCCCTGGGTACCATGTTGTCCATCGGGGAGACTTCCTGGTGCTCAAGACAGAGTGTCTACCAGTAACAAAACAACAGAAGAGAACACTTATGAATTGGAAGATAGTTTCGAGAAAATGACCCAGCCCTGACCTGGCTCAGTTAGTTGGGCATCATCCTGCAAAGCTAAAGGTCAGTAGTTCGAGTCCCGGTCAGGCCATGTGCCTGGGTTGCAGGTTTGGTCCCTGGTCAGGGCACATGTGAAAGGCAACCAATCGTGTTTCTCTCTGTCTCTCCCTCCCTCCCCTCTCTCTAGAAATAAATAAATAAAATCTTTAAAGAAAAGAAAGTGACCTAGAAAACCTCTTACAGATACGAAGACATTAACATCGGGCAGCTAGAGAAGCTTGAGTCATGCACAGGAGGAGTCAGACCCAGAGAGCAGCAGAGTCGATATTTAGAGAGAAATTCCCTAAATTGCAGAAAGACGTGAATCCTCAAATCCTCAGATGCTCACTCAGATTCTCAGATCTTCCAATGGAAAATGCACACCAGACCTCTAAAGAGATAAGCACAAACAAACCCATCCCCAGATGTGTTGTAGTGGGACTCCAGAGTGTCAGGAAGACAGAGAAAAATCTGAGAGGCAACCGGGGGAAAAGAGGGACTGGAAGCTGATGTTTGTGAGCAGCCGAAGGGGCCAGGAAGCAGTGCTGAGGCGAAGTAACTGCTTTCTAGGTGTCTACTGACCATGAAATCTCATCCAGGAGCGGGGAACATGTTCAGAGACACGCAGGCGAGGAGTTCCTCA
The DNA here is from genome assembly GCA_004026765.1 of Micronycteris hirsuta. Lineage (NCBI taxonomy): Eukaryota > Metazoa > Chordata > Mammalia > Chiroptera > Phyllostomidae > Micronycteris > Micronycteris hirsuta. Next base: position 72,275 of record PVJI01004308.1, read on the forward strand.
CCCACAGACCTTTCCTGGAAGAAATGCCAATGAAGCTACTGTAGCGAGAATTGACGTAAGCCCGGAGTTAGAAGTGCAGCGTGATGAGAATGGTCAATGAGGATTCGGCAGAACATGTGGGCAAAGCTGGTCCACTGTGACCACTCATGAGAATCACTAGCACTTTGTATTACAACAGGCGAAGTGAGGGAGTGGTAACGGGTAAGTCTTTCGAAGGACCTTAGGTGCAGGCTCCCAGCTGGGCTGGGTGTGGGTCAGGGGCATCACCATATGTCTGCACCTTCACGCCCCTCAGGACGACTTGACTGATCAGCATCCAGCACTGCCAGGTTGTGGCCAGGTGTGCTGCGAAGAGTGGAGCGGAGCGGGAGACGTGACTATTTTTCTTCTACAAAATTTTTCAGTTAACCATTGTTTGAGAGCTTTTTGTTCATTTGCATATTTTTCTAAGTATTTTTCAGGAATCCGGGCTCACATTTCACAAACAATCATGTAAATCTCTTCCTAAAGTACTTTCCCACATCAGTTATTCTGTCATGGGATCTTCCTGAGAGAATCCCTCCTGCAGACTGCTCCAGGGAGGGTGCCACCGGCTCTCACCCTGTGACCCCCGGGCACCGCGACTCCAGCTCTCAGCCTGCCACCTCCATCACCGTGACTCTGGGATGCCACCAGTGCCTCCCCCGAGTCTCCTGTGTCCTGTGTCCTGTGCATGGTTTTCTCCAGCCTCTGTCTGAGTCATGCCCTGTTTTCCTCTGCATTTGTTTTGCTTGGTTTACTGCCTTGTTTTGATTGAAATGTCTTCGGGGGATCTTCCTGACCCAGGCAGAGTGCGAGTTTATAACATTGTATTTTGATCACTGTAGTTTGCTAATCTATTGATGTCGTATAGGGCAAGCCACCAACCCAGCCCAAACTTCCTCTTCTTCAGAATCAAGGCCATTCCTGGCACTTTATTTCTCCGTAAGTTTCCATTTCTTCACTTACTAGTCAACACATACCTGCGGACACCTCTCCTGGGGCCCTCTAGGCTCTGGATGCAGCCAAGAAGAAGGTGGACAGACTTTCTGCTTTAATGGGGCTCTCGTTCACGTGGGGAAGACAGACGCGGAACAGACTGTAATGTGGACATGTGACACGCGTGACAAAGCAGAGTCAAGGGACTCAGGGGGCAGGGATGGGGTGTGGTTTTACCGTGTGGGTGGCACGCATGGGCAGAGGCCTGGAGGGAGCAGGGGACCAGCCACATGAAGTGTGAGTGTGTGGGAGGGGGACCTACGCGACGAGGCCCTGCAATGGGAGGCACAGTGAGGAGGCCAGTCCACGCAGACGGGGTGACTCCGAGGGAGGGGACTGCAGATAAATGCAGGAAGGGAGGTGGGCCAGGTCACACAGGGTCGCAGAGGCTGCTGCCAGGCCTCGGAGGCCCCAGGGCAGAGGTTTGAGGAATACAAGGACAGCTTATGCCTTTTTAACTAAATTGACTGATTTGCAGTGACTTTAGCTGCACAGAGGAGCTGCAAGGGTAGTGGAGAGAACTCCTGTGCGCTCCCCACTGTTTGCAGCCCGTGTCCCTTTCACACGGGGGCGACTGAGAGGCACAGGCGTCGCTGTGATTGGGGCACTGTCCCAAGGATGGTTTGGTGGAAGAGCCCCCACTAAATGCAGGGCAGGGTCTGCAGGCGGATCTCAGAGCCCAAATTCCCAACGGGAGGGGACACATCCCTCAGTGACACCCACCTGCCTGCTCTGCCCAGGGGCTTCGCTGTCAGGACCCTTCCTGCAGCCCCGGGTGTTCAAATCTCAGAAGAGGAGAAGCCCCTCATCACGAACTCTCCAGATTCTCTGGTTGGCAGCACCTTGTGAAGCGTGTTATTCTACCCTGCAGTTTGTCCTGTGCAACACCGCCCGCCCCCCAACCCCGCCCCGGGACTCTGGACTTCCTCCAGCTTTCTCTCTCCTTCTTCCATCCTTCCCCCTCCTCCTCCCCTCTCCCTCCCTCGGGTCCATGGGCTCCGTGGGACTCTGCCATCTGCCGGGTGGGTGAGTGGGTGAGAAGGTGGGAGGACCCGCTGCTGGTCCAGCTGCTCCCCCTCGCCGGCAGAGCAGTGCCATCTACATGCGTGGGGAGGAGCTTGCAATGGCCAGGGGAGCGATTTCATTTTCTGGTGTCACTCCATGTCTCCCAGCTTTGCCCAGTGGAGTTCTTTGCTTTCCTGGACTTTGTCAATCACGCACTAAAAATAAAGCTCTTGTCTCTGTCATTCCAGTAGGAGAGGGGGAGGCAATGAAAGCTGGGCGTCAGTGAGGAGAGAGAGTTGAATGTCTCCAGACAGGACAAGAGTGCTAGTGCAGTTTTTGTGGAGGCAACGAACGAGGTCAGTCAGAGGTTGACCTGGGTGCATGAGGTCCCTAAGGGCGGCCGTGCCTGAGGTGCTCTGGCAAGCAGAGGTGTCTGAGACTCGACTCTGAATTTTCAGTGAGACTGGATACAATGTAAACCCCTGACCTAACCCCCGAGTCCCCAGCTAAACCCACAGTGCAGATAGTAGTGTCTGTTGTGAGTCAAGGTGAAGGGCACTCTGCTCTCTGCTTCATTTGTGGGCTGCCCCCTGCACCCCTCCGGGCCCCGAGGACAAGGGGACTGGGCCGCAGCTCACCGACTATCACGCCCCGTTCTCTCACCCACCTTAACTTCCCATATTTACTTGGGAGCTTCAGACTCAGAGAAGGAAGAGCCTATCAGTTCAAGTGGCCATTACTTTTTTATATCATTTGCTAGGGACGGAGTGAAATCTCTCAATGAATATAAAATGAGTACATTTTCTATCTCAAAGCAGGATCTAGGAAGCGCTCCAGAGAGGGAGAGGGGTTTAGGGCTCAGTGACTATTTTCTATCAGGGAAGAGCCAGACAGGCAGAAGTGTGTGTGGGGGCGGGGCAGTCACTTGGCTCACAGGCATCAAAATGGGAAAGAGATTTCACCCTGCATTTGATGAGGCTGCAGCAGCCGTTGGCTTTAGGTCAAGGTGGATGGATGCTTTAAGGAAAATACCTGAAGAGAAGCGGCAGCGGGGTGGATGTGGGTGGTCCCAGATTCAGTGGGCCCCACCCCGGCCAAATCGGAGACTCGGAAAGATCAGGATGGCTTGGTCTCTGGGCAGCAAGTGACAACAGAGGAGGAACCCTCCAAACTAGTCTAACTGCAAATTCTGTGAGAACGTGTTAGTACTTAAGCATCACAGGAAGGGTGTGGGCAGGAGAGTGATAGCTCAGGCGTGGGGAAGGTTTTGCACGGACTGCGCATCGCAGCACACGCACCCGACTCCCAGACCCCCTCCCGAGCCCCTAGGACTGGACAGGGAAGTGCCGGGGGCCGAGATCAGATGGACATGCCTCCTGGACTTGTGTGCCTGCGGGGGCTCCACAGAGAGCCCACCCTTTGGCTTCCCCCCGCCTGGGGTTCTTCTCTCTGGGGTCCCAGCAGCCCTGCAGGCAGGGGCAGTGACAGGATTCAGCTCCATGTCCTACTAATCAGTATTTTGAGTAATTCAATCTCAATCATGCATTTTGGGCGCAAGGCGGGACAGGAGGGAGGGCCACCACTTCCAAGATCATTCAAAGGCTCTTGGGCGCCGAGATGTGTCCTCCCCAGAAACTCTGTGTTAGTTTCCTCTGGCTGCTGTGATGTGCGAACACAGCCTTGCTGTCTTCAGACAAAGGTCAGTGACTCTCTCATAAGTCTCGCAGCCAGGGTCCTGGAGGGAAGTTTGGCCAGGACCCCACTTTCTCTGCAGGCCCAGCAGAGGGCCCTTCTGGCCCAGTCCGAGGCTGGCGGCCGCTGGTTTCCCTTACACCCTGGGCTAATGGCAGTGTCCTCAGCCTGTCCCTCTGTCCTGTCACCTCCGTGTCTCCTCGTTTCTGTGTGACCTTCTCTCTCTCCACGGAAGGGTACCAGTGGCATTTAGGGCCCACCAAGATAACCTAGGATGATCTCCTCAAGGGCTTTCACCTCATCTGCGTAGACCCTGTCCCAGGTGAGGCAGCACCACAGGCTCCAGGCCTTCGACACGAATGTCCCGCAGAGCCATTTCTTGGCCCACCCCCAGGACCTGGGGCAGTGCTGTCCCAGAGCGTGTGGCCCTTTGCCAAACTAGGGCCCAGAGACCGTGGAGGGAGGCTCTCGGGAGGCCTTCATGCTTAGTGTCCTGTCCTCTCAGGTCTCTGCTATTCTGGAAAACTCCTCACTTTCCCACCTCATCTCGGAGACCTTTCTGCGGGTCCAGATGTCCTCATCGCACACACGCACCAGTGGCATTTAGCCTCCCGCTTGCCCCTCATTTCACGGTGCACACAGGCGAAGGTAGTAAAGCAGCCTCAGAAATGGAAACGAGGTCACCCCAGTGGCTCCACCAAGACCTCGCTCCATGGCCCGGCCCTCCCAGCGTCCACCCCAACTCGATCTCCTCCCCACCTCCTCCCACAGCCTGCGCAGCTGGGGTCCCTGCTGTAGGAACCAGGGAGGTGCTTGTCTCTGTCTCCCCGGAAACACCGGGCCCACCTCTTCTACCTGTAGGTACACACGCTCCAGTCACCTGGCCCTGTGTAAAACAGGGCTTGCAGCCTCCGTCTCCCTTCTTGGCTCCATTTTTCTTCATGACACGTCTCCTCTGAGCCTGGAGCAGCGCCTGGACACAGTGCGCTGTCCAGTCACAGCGACGAAATGAACGAGGGTGGGAGTGGCTATTACACAGGACTCTCGTGGGTGCTCACGCAGGCCGGGCTGCGCTGGGTGCGGTTACCTCTCCCACAGAGAGCGGGAAACGAAGTGCTTACTGGGTCTCTTACACTCGGGGACCACTTTTACCTGGATGACCTAGAAAATTGAGATCAAACTTTATTTTGACCCAAATATAGCAAAAAACCACTTCATTTCCTTGCTCATTTTGTCAGTGACAACGACGCCCTCATTTGCTCAGATAAATTAGACTTTAGCCAAATGCAGTCATGGATCGCTGGCCTAGCTCATGATAAGGAAAGGATGTTTTCATTTTGTCTCTTTTTAAAAGAAGACCTTAGGTTTACACTCGTAGTTCTTCAAGTACTTCAAACAGACAACTGTTTAAGTGAACCCAGCTCTTTAAATAGAGAGTTTTAGTTTTAAGGCTCAAGTAACTCTTACTTATCTAGCAAATGCTTTATAAATACCAAAAGAGCTCTTTGTCTCCATTTATTTGTCGTTAATATGACCGAGGCCTTTTCCCTGTGTGGAGGGTATTTTCCTCAATTGTATATGAAAAGAAAGGATTTGTGTCCCATCCTCCTGAGTCACCTCCTTAGTGGCTATTTCTTATCACTTCATGCTCTATTCCTTTCGTTCAAGGCAAAAATTAAAAATTAAAAAGCTGTGTCCAGGTAGCTCAATTGGAGTGTCATCCTGATACACCAAGGTTGAGGGTTCGATCCCTAGTCAGGGCACATACGAGAATCAACCAATGAATGCACAAATAAGGAGAATAGCAAATCAAGGTTTCTCTCTCACTCCCCCTGCCCCCCTCCCTCCCTCTCTCCCTCCCTGCCCCTTCCTCCATATAAAATCAATAATTTAAAATGTAAAAAAATCAAAAAGTTAACTGGAGAGATTTTTCATGTTCATGGATCAGAAGACTCGATATTATTAAGATGTCAGTTTTTTTCCTAATTGATCTATAGATGACATGCAATCATAACCAAAATCTCAGCAAGTTATTTTGTGAATATGGATGAACTGATTCTAAAGTTTTGATGAAAAGGCAAAAGACCCAGAGTAACCAACACAATCCTGAAAAAGAAGACAAAGTGGGAAAGCTGACTCTACCCGACTTCATGACTTGTTATAAAACTGCAATAATTAAGACAGTGTAGAATTGGGGTCAGAACAGACAACTAGATCAACAGAACAGAGCAGAACCCAGAAATAGATCCACATGAATATAGTCAACTGACCTGCGACAAAGGAACAAACACACCACAGTGGAGAAAGGATATTCCTCTCAACACACGGTGCTGGCACAAGGGCCTATCTCTCCACACACGTGTAAAAAAGAACCCACACAGAGACAGCACAACTTCCCCACAGAGTAACTCAGAACATGCATTAGACCAAAAGACCAAAAGCAAAGCTAGAAAGGTCTAGAGGAAAGCCGAGGAAAACTCTAGGGACCTTGTGTTTGGCAATGAGTGTTTGGATACACCAAAAGCATGATCTGCAGAAGAAAAAAGTCAACGTTAGACTTTATTAACATTTAAAACTTCTGCTTTGTAAAAGACACTGTTAAGGGAATGGAAAGACAGCCACAGACCGGGGGAAAATATTTACAGAACACATATCTGATAGATGACTCATATCTAAAACATACAAAGAAAACTTAAATCTCCACAATGAGAAAACAAACAACTAAACTTAAAAAATGGGCAAAATATCTGCCCAGACACCTCACCAAAGAAGATAGAGAGAAGGCCAATAAGCATATGAAAAGATGCTCAACCTTATCAGCCATTAGGAAATGACATATTAAAACAATGATGAGAAACTACTACACATTTATTAAAATGGTCAAAATCCAAAAACTGACAATACCAAATGCTGAAGTCTTTCTTACTATGTATGGAGAATATATTGTTTCTGAAAATAATATATTCTTGCTAGAAATGCAAAAAAGAGAATATTTGTACTGCAATTATAACCAATATGTTCATTCAAGAGGAATAATTACTATGTATCAATAAGAAAAATCCAATGTAGAAAAATGAGCAAAACCCAAAACTGTATTTCACCTAAGATGAACCACAAGTAGCAATAAACGCTCAGAAGGTGTTAGGCCTAGAGAACTGTACATCATGGGCACAGTTAGACACTATTCTACATGTATGTGGTTATAAAAAGTAAGCAGTCTGGCCAAGCCAGGTCCTGGAGATAAAATGGCATTGGGATCTGCTGTATGTGGCTGGTGGGAATTAAAGTGGCACAGCTACTCTGGAAAATAGTTTAGCAGTATCCTGTCCATCTGAATGTTTACACATTTGCAACTTCACTTCAGGTACAAAGCCAACAGAATCTTTGGTGCTTGCGTGCATCAGGACACATACACTAGACTGTTTCTGGAACTCCTGCTCTAGGCAGTAAAAAAAAAAAAAAAAAGGAAGCAGCCCAGTCCTTGAACAAGAGAATAAATAATTGTGTAATATCCACGCAATGGAAGGTCACACCACAGTGAAAATAGATTATCTCCAGGCACGTGCGACAATTTGGGTGAATTGTAACGAGCAAAATTAAGTGGCATATTGGTTAGACATGCACATACACGATAAAACAAAAAAGAAAAAAGGTAAGAATGATAAACAAAAAATTTCAAAGTGCTAACTTCCTGGAGGAGGCAGGCAGGGACCGGGCTGGTGGAGGAGCGCGCTGGCAGCTGCGTGTGGCTGGTTCACTTCTGACTCTTGGGTGAGGTTGGCGCAGCCGAGCTGGTGATGTGATAAGACGGACTGCTGGGCCTGGAGGGCTATGTAAGGGCCAACGACGCTCCTGTGTCTTGAGCCAAGGATTGTCCTTGGTACACTTCCGTGCACACGAGGTGCAAAATCAAACAAAACGAAAGGCTTAGTCGATAACTTTTATGAAAACTAAGATAGAATGTCCTGCCTAGTCTTGGAGAAAGCACTGGCAGCTCCCAGACAGAGGGCGGCAGCAGCAAACTCTCCTCAGAGCTGCTCCTCCGCCCCAGGCCCCCCAGGCCCCCCATACCCCGCCCGGTGTGGGGCCTGCAGACCCTAACCACTCCCTTCCCAGTCCACGCTTCCCGGTGCCCGCGGCCTGGACCTCCAGGCCTACGTATGGCCTGTCCTTCATGTTCGTGTTTCACCTCGCCTCCTAGTTCTCGTGTTTTCATTTATTTCCCATAGCCACTTCTAACTTCATTATGATTCTGCTTTTGTCTGAGAGGCGTATTAATTATTGTAATTTTAAGAATGAAAACCATGGTGAGAATATTTTTAAAATATATTTTATTTATTATGCTATTATAGTTGTCCCATTTGTCCCCCTTTATTCCCTTCTACCCTGCACACCCCCTCCCACCTGCATTCCCCCCTCTTTAGTTCATGTCCATGGGTCGTATATATAAGTTCTTTGACATTTCCTATACTATTCTTAACCTCCCCCGTCTATCTTCTACCTACCATTTATGCTACTTATTCCCTGTACCTTTTCCCCCTCTCTCCCCATACACTCCCCTGCTGATAACCCTCCAAGTGATCTCCATTTCTGTGATTCTGTTCCTGTTCTAGTTGTTTGCTTGGTTTGTTTTTTGTGGCAGACTCTGGCCAGCAGAGTCTGCGTGTTGTGACTGAGGACGAGAACAAACGCACAGACCACCGCAGTCCTGTGGAGAAAAAGGGAAGGCATGGTGCTCTCTTAAGATGAGAGTCCTGCAGCCACTTCTCTCAAGGGGAGAGCGCCCCGACCCTTGCCTGGACAGGCTTTTATTGTGTCTTATTATCTATACATAGAATGTTCTTGTCTACATTTTGGGTACAATCCAGGAAATGAAAGTAACAAATGCAGAAGGGAAAGGTGGCGAGCTGATGATGCTCTGTCCTTGGGAACATTTATACAGGCTTTGGAAATTACCTTGAAGATAGGAAATAAACATTTACTGCTTCAGACCAGGGTGAGGGAGTTCTAGCAAGAGCAAGTCATAACAGTCTGGATGCATTTTCTAGGCCTGATTCCCACGGGAAAACCCAGTTTGAGGGTCTGGCTCCTGCCCACCACTTCACTCTTATAGGTTTTCCATACAGGGCTGAGTCACATTCACCAGACTGAAAGAAACCAGTTCCCTACAGTTTTTGTTTTTGTTTTTGTTTTAGGTTCAGGTGTTAATCTCTGTGAGTTTGTTGTCATTTAACTGTTCATAGTTTTTATCTTTTTTCTTAGATAAGTCCCTTTAACATTTCATATAATAAGGGATTGGTGATAATGAACTTCTTGAACTTGACCTTATCTGGGAAACACTTTATCTGCCCTTCCATTCTAAATGATAGCTTTGCTGGATAGAGTCATCTTGGATGTAGGTCCTTGCCTTTCATGACTTTGAATACTTCTTTCCAGCCCCTTCTTGCCTGCAAGGTTTCTTTTGAGAAATCAGCTGAGAGTCTTATGGGCACTCCTTTGCAGGTAAATGTCTCCTTTTCTCTTGCTGTTTCTAAGATTCTCTTCTTATCTTTAATCTTGGGTAATGTAATTATGATGTGCCTTGGTGTGTTCCTCCTTGGGTCCAACTTCTTTGGGACTCTCTGAGCTTCCTGGACTTCCTGAAAGTCTATTTCCTTTGCCAGATTGGGGAAGTTCTCCATTATTTGTTCAAATAAGTTTTCAATTTCTTGCTCTTTCTCTTCTTCTCCTGGTACCCCTATGATTTGGCTGTTGGAACGTTTAAAGATGTCCTGGAGGTTCCTAAGCCTCTTCTCATTTTTTTGAATTCTTGTTTCTTCAGTCTTTTCTGGTTGAATGTTTCTTTCTTCCTTCTGGTCCACACTGCTGATATGGGTCCCAGTTTCCTTCCCATCATTATTGGTTTCCTGTACATTTTCCTTTATTTCACTTAGCATAGCCTTCATTTTTTCATCTAATTTGTGACCATATTCAACCAATTCTGTGAGCATCCTGATTACCAGTGTTCTGAATTGTGCATTTGGTGGGCTGGTTATCTCTTTGTTGCTTAGTTGTATTTTTGGGGGGGCTTTGATCTGTTCTTTCCTTTGGGTCATTTTTTTTTCTTAGTGCACCTGTTACATAGTAAGGGGCGAAGCCTTAGGTATTCACTGGGCCAGGGTAACCCACGTACCTGAGTTGTGACAGTGTATGTGGGGAAGGAGTCCGAGACGAAACAATGGCGCTCACTCCACCCTCTGCAGATTTTCAGTCACTTCCCCCACTACCCACAAGCAAATCGGGCCCTTCTGGTGCTGATTCCCCCGGGGGGAGGAGGGGCTTGTATACATTCTAGGACCCTGTGGGTCTCTCCAATGAACTCTCTTGTGAGTCTGAGAGTTTTTCCCACCACCTAAACCCCCACAGGTGTTTTCAGTCAGAGATTTGAGGCTTTATTTCCCCGAGCTGGAGCCCTGGGTTTCGGGGTGTGTCTTGCTTCTCAGTTGTTCCTCTGGTTTATCTGCATGTGAATGTGGGACTTCCCAGTCCACAAGCCACCGCCTTGCCCCGAGTCCTCTCTGCTTGACTGCCTGTCTCCGCCCCTCCTACCGGTCTGGATGAATGTTTCTTCTTTAACTCCTTGGTTGTTGGACTTCCATTCAGTTCGATTTTCTGTCAGTTCTGGTTGTTTTTTGCTTTTAAATTTGCTGTTGTCCTTCTTTTGGTTGTGTGAGGAGGCACAGTGTGTCTACCTATGTCTCCATCTTGATCAGAAGTCCTCATGGTGGGAATATTAACTGGTTAGGCCACTACGCGAAACTGTATGGAGGTTCCTGAAAAAATTAAAGATAGAGCCCTGGTCAGTGTAACTTAGTTGGCTGGGGTGTCGTCCAGTAAATGGAAAGGTCACAGGTTTTTCAGTCAGGGCATGTGCTTGGGTTGCGGGTTCAGTTCCCTGTCAGGGGTGGGTATGGGAGGCAACTGATTGATGTTTCTGTCCCTCTCTCTTCCCCTCCCTTCCTCTCTCTCCAAATTCAGTAAGCCATGTCCTCGGGTGAGGATAACAAACATTAAAAATAGATATTATCCAGCAATTCTACTTCTGGGTATTTACCTAAAGAAAATGAAATCATTCACTGAAAAGCTATCTGCTTTCCCATGTTCACTGCAGCATTGCTTGTAACAGCCAAGATATGGAAGCTGCCTGGGTGTGTATTGACAGATGAATGGATAAAGAATATATGGCGCATATATCCAATGTAATATTACTTGGCCATAAAAAAAGGAGAAAATCTTGCTATTTGTGACAACATGAATGGACCTAGGGGATGTTATATTAAGTGGAATTAGTCAGATAGAGAAAGATAAACACTGTGTGATCTCACATGTGGAATCTCAAAATGCAACAACCCCCCCAAAACAAGCGAACAACAAGGCAACAAAAAGCCAAGCTCATGCACAGAGAACAGACAGGTGGCTGCCAGGAGGTGGGAGGGGGAGTGGGCAAAATGTGTGAAGGGGACAAAAAAAGCACAAATTTCCAGCTGTGCAGGAAGTCCTGGGAGGTAATGTACAGCGGGTTGACTACAGTGAACAATCCTGTCCTGTATGATTGAAAGTTGTGAAGAGAGGGGATCTTTAAAGCTCTCAGTAGGCAGTGCCCTGGCTAGCCCCCTAGATCTCTCCTGCATCAACAGTGTTTGGACAAAACAGACCCAGGGCTGCCCCTTCCCCCAGCCTCTTTGCCAGTCATCACTTTCAGAACCATCTCAGCCACCCTTGGCCTCCAAGAGCAGCCAACACCTCTTTTTGACCTTAACTCTATGTTGCTGAGCAACCATGAGCCCCAAAATTACTCTACCCAAGTGGATGCTGCTCTCTACTGCCTGGTCGGCCTGCATCTGTAGGCCTCCTACACCTACCTCTCTCTGGGCTTCTATCTCAACCACAACAATGTGGTTCTGGAGGGCAGGCCCTCTTCTCAGAGTTGGCCGAGGAGAAGCACAAGGGAGCCCAGCATCTCTTAAAGCCATGAAACCAGCGTGGTGGCGGTACTTGCATCCCAGGACATGCAGAGGCCTTCCCACAATGAGTGGGGTGACACTCAGGATGCCGTGGAAGCCACCATGGTCCTGGAGAAGAGCCTGACCCAGGCCCCTGTGCATCTGTAGGCCCTGGGTCCTGCCTACACAGGCCCTCAGCTCTGGCTTCCTGGAGAACCACGTCCTGGAACCTTTAGGGCACACGCATCTGCATTGTATGTGCCCAGCACCAAGAGCAAGTGTCTTTCCATCCCTCTTTGTCCCCCTCTGCCCACCTCCACCTACCCCCAGCCCGTCTTTCTACCTGACTATCACCACACTGTTGTCTGTGTCTATGTATATATAAAATATACATTATATATAATATAATGTGTGTATAAAATATACATATGTATGTTCTTTTGTTTAATCCCTTCACCTTATTTCCTCTGGACTCCCATCTGCCTCCCCTCTGACGGTTGTCAGTCTGCTCCATGTGTCCATGCCTCTGTTTCTATTTTGTTCATCAGTTTATTTTGTTCATTAGATTCCACATATAAGCACGATCATATGGCACTTGTCTTTCTATGACTGGCTTATTTCACTTAACATAAGCATCTTCAGGTCCATCCATGCTGTTGCAAAGGTAAGATTTCCTTCTTTTTTTTTTTTTTTTTTTTTTTTTACAACAGAATGGTATTTCATTGTGTAAATGTACCACAGATTTTTTACACACTCATCTACTGATGGGTGCTTTGGGCTGTTTCCAGATCTCAGCTATTGTAAATAATGCTGCAATGAACAGAGGGGTGCACATAGTCTTTTGAATTAGTGTTTTGGGTTTCTTTGGTTATATTCCCAGAAATGGGATCTCTGGATTAAAAGGCAGTTCTATTTTTAATTTTTTGAGATAACTCCATATGGTTTTCCATAGTGGCTGCACCAGCCTGCATTCCCACCAACAGTGCACTAGGGTTTGCTTTTCTCCACCTTCTCATCAACACTTGCTGTTTGTTGATTTATTGGTGATAGTCATTCTGACAGGTGTGAGGTGACATCTCATTGTGGTTTTAATTTACATTTTTCTGATGTCTAGTGATGTTCATTTTTTCATATGTCTGTTGGCCATCTGTATGTTGTCTTTGGAAAAGCATCTATTCAGGTCCTTTGCCCATTTTCTAATAGGATTGTTTGGTTTTTTGGTATTGAGTTATATAAGTTCTTTCTAAATTTTGGATATTAATTCCTTAGCAGATGTATCATTGGCAAATATGTTATTCCATTCAGTGAGTTGTGTTTTCATTTTGTGGATGGTTTCCTTTGCTGTGCAAAAGCTTTTTAGTTTGATGTAGTCCCATTTGTTTATTTTTTTTCCTTTGTTTCCCCAGCTAGAGGAGATACATCAGCAAAAATATTGCTATGAGAGATGTATGAAATTTTACTGCCTGTGTCTTCTCTTAGGATATTTATGGTTTCCTGACTCACATTTAGGTCTTTAATCCATTTCGAATTTATTCTTGTGTGGGGTGTGAGTTGGCGGTGGTCTAGTGTCTGGCTTTACCTTTTGTTCATACTGTCTCTAGGCCCCAAGCCCACGAGATTGAAGTGAAAGATCTAAAATGTCATTCTGACTGCAATTCTGATTTGTTTGGGTAAATCTGAACTTCTAGACTGCCCCCACTGTAGCAGACTGGTGAGGTCCAGCGAAGGCAGGTTCTCCAAACAGCTGTAGAAATGGTAAGCATTTGACGACCACCAGCTGCCGCATTTGGTCACAATCTTTAAATTGCACATCAAACTCTAAACTCAGAAACTGTGTGTTTCATGGATCCTGTCGTCTTAAGTCCCAGCCCCCCAGCCACCTGGACACAGATGACTCTGTGTACAACGACTGTGATGTGTGTTTTTTAAATATCTTATTTCTTGTTTCCTAGATCAGACAGGCTTTCTTTTCAGGCACTTGGGGTGGCGAAAACACCCGGAGCCCTTCAGAAGAGAGGGGCAACCAGGAAGCCCATGTTACTGCCCAGTTTCTAGCGTCAGCTCCTTGTGCCCGGCTGCTTAGAACCCACCTGCTGCCTCTCGGCTCTGTCATGGGCCTTTAGGCGCTGGCTGCCCAGCTCCCCTGTGGCCTTGCCCCACCCTGCTGAACCCCCACTGTGTCAGAGAGGCTGCCTTCTGTGAGTGACAAGGTGGTCCTCACAGGTGGCTGGTGCCTGAATTTTCAGTTTGCCAAATGCTTTGAGATACGAAGCTAAAAATACATGTGTGTGGGTATGTGATTATTTTTTGCGATTCTGTGCAGCAAGGAAAGTGGCAATGGCATGTATGCTACTGATGTGGCTGCAGCTTTGTCATCCACCAAATGATACTCGTTAACCTTCATTTCCGAGATACTGAGGGTAAGAGCTCGCCTGCTCTCCTGACACTGAGCCCAAGTCCCTGCACTTCCTCTCCTGGTTCCACCCTCCTACTCTCCTCTCCCTCCCCCAGCTGGCCACTGAAGCATCTTGCTGGGTTTTTCTGGACTGGGACTCGAACCAGGCTTGCTGTGGTTGGGGAGGGATGGCTCAATGTGAGAACCTTCTCAAAGAGCGGGGAGATGGTGAGCCTGTCTGAACGGGCCTTGACGTGAATATTGTCCTTATGCGTGGGGAGGAGCTTCAGTACAAGTCAGAGCTTCTGCTCCGAAATATTCTGGAGACTCCTTCCATGAAGCATTGTGGTGGAGCGGGACGCACACCCCCCTGGAAGGGGGTCTGGGCTGGACCACTGGGAGTGTGCGGGCAGCGTCCGCCTTCTTGTGTGGCCCATGTCTACTGACGGTCACATCATGGATAGAATGGACTGTCCAGCTCAGCTCCACACAGGAGAAGGGCCGTGCCCCGAGGACACTTCGTGATTTGTCACAATGTCTCAGTGCACATGTCACGGTGTTCTCAGTGGTTGCCCAAGGAGACCTGCATACAAGGTTGGGTAAGGGAGGGTTTGTCGACTGAGGCAGACTGAGGCAGTGAAGGAGGGGGTTCCCAGACATGGGGTCCTGGGGCAAAAGAGATGAGCAAGAGACAAGGGTGCCCTGGGCTTGCACCATCAGAAGATTTCATCCCAGGAGAAAGTCCCTATCCTCACCAGTCCCAGACCTGACCACATCTCGGACCTGAAACCTACTCATTGAAAGAAAAGCTGTATCCTACCGATGAAGGACCGGATAACAGTGTGACTAACACACATGGGACAGCCATCGCATAGGGAAGAACCAAGGAAAGGACGCCAACCATTTTAGTAAATGACTATCGCACAGAGTCCCGCTCAACATTCGCTACGGACCAAATGTTTGTGTCTCGCCAAGATTCGTACGGCGAAGCTCTGACCCAAGGCGGAAGGTATTAGGAGCTGGGACGGGGGCTCTCACTGGATCCCAGACCGGCTGGCACCCTGAGCTTGGACCTCCAGCCTCCAGAGCTGAGCAAATGCATTCCTATCGTGTGAGCCCCAAGTCTTACTTGTGTCTCTTTGTTATGGTGGCCTGAGCAGAGGATGACAACGTGGGTATTCGGAGACCTGAAGCACCTTCATGGTTCCCTGTTAGAGTGAGGGATCGTGGGGGTCAGACGAAACACTGTGCTGATTTGTAAGAATTTTAAAATTACAGATACAAACCTCCAGGTTACCACACACAATAGTGAGATTTTCCTAGTTCACTGTTTGTCTCTTAATTTTAAAGATGTTATTTGTTTTTGCCATCCAGGACTGTTTAATTCTTGTTGTCTAATTATGACTTTTCCCCCCTCTTTTTGCTTTTTGCACCAGGATTACAGAGGTTTTTCTACTTGGAGATGATAAAAGTATTCATCTGTATTTTTCTTCAGTAGTTTAATTTTAGAAGTTATTCGACCCGTTGTAGGGTTTTCAGTGTGGAGATTTTATTTATTTGTTTGTTTGTTTATATTATTGTTCCGCCTGGGAGCTTTATTTTTTTTTTTCACAATGGATAGTCAGTTGTCACAACAATGCTTATGACAAAACAAAACAAAAAAAAACCTATCTTGAAAAAGAGGTTGTCCAGCCACTTTGGAAAGCAGCCTGGCAGCTCTCCAAATGATCACACGCAGACCCGAGAGAAATGTTAAAATGTCCACAGAAAGCTTGTGCACAAATGTTCACAGTGGTATTATTCACAGTAACTAAAATGTGGAAACAGCCGGGGTCTATCATCAGACGGAGGGATGGACAGAGTTTGGTCCATCCGTACCATGGATAGTATTTGGCCAAAAAGGAACAGAGTTCTGATACCTGCTCAGCACGATGGTCCGTGACAACATCATGCTCAGTGGCAGAAGCCGGTCACAGAGTCCAGATGTCACCTGATTCTATGCTGTGAGAGTCTAGAACCTGGAGACCCGTGGTGACAGAAAGCAGAGCAGTGTCTACAGGGGGCTGCGTGGGGTGCAGGGGCAGGGGATGCCAGCGGATCTGCACAGCGCTCTGTTCCTACACGATGGGAACCTTCTAATATCGAACAACTCTGTGAATAAACTGAAAACCTGTTTCTAATCCTCACCCGAGGATATACTTATTGATTTGAGAGAGAGAGAGAGAGACATTGATGTGAAAAGAAACATTAATCAGTTGCTTCCTGTACATACTTCCTCCAGGGATTGAACCTGCAACCTAGGTAGGTGCCCGGACTGAGGATTGAACCCTCAACCTTTTGGTGTATGGGACAATGTGCCAACCAACTGAGCCACCCAGTCAGGGCTGAATTATACACTTTAAATGGGTGGATTTTAAGATACGTGAATACTATATCAGTAAAACTGGTTTGAAAAAATAAAGGCAGGAAAACTTAGGTACAGAGACTGTAGAAGTTAAAACTAGGCCTTCTGCTGAAAATCGGGGCAAAGCTCTGACCTTCTGTGGAGTAAGCAGCCATGGCTGCTGGACTCCGGCCGGCCGGGGGAGCTGGTGTGGAAGGGCTATCTGAGTGCCAGGTAAGCCCTCACTCACTGGCATCCCACGGACATTGCAACCAGCACCACTGTCGGGGGTCTTCTAGCACATTCACTGAGTCAGTGCAAAGGGCCAAGTGTCTGCTTCCACAGCGGGGAGGCCTCTCCAGGGCAGTCTCCTGCCCAGGGCAGCGGGTGTGGTGGCTAGGCCGAGGGCTTTCCCGGGCATCGTGTGTCCCCTCTGCTTCTGTCACTTCTTCAGGGGCATTGGAGGTTATTTCACAGGTGTCATTTTCTTGGAAGACACGATGACAGTAAAAGAAGCAGATTTTTCCTTAGTTACAGAATTGGTTTGGCCACCAAAAGGCTATAGATTTGTGGGAAAATCAATGTAACCAAATGTGGAAATCTAGATTTTCCTCATCTGCAAATCCAGAGGGCTGGACTGGGTGGGACACTACCCCATTGAACGGGGACATTCCTTTTCACCTGACTCTGGTGTTCAGGCTGAAACCCTGAGTGCGAAGTGAAATGTGCAGGTTTAAACGGCCTACTTCACACAGAAGTCACAGCCGCCTGTCTTCTCTGAGCCCTCTCCGCTCTGTTATCCGGTCCAGGGCTTCGCAAGGCCTCCTGTGTGCTTCGGTGACACCCCTGTGGCTCTGTAGCCAGCTCCTGCATCCACGTAATTCAGTAAGTAATTACTGAGCACCTACTATGGGTGCCCCTGGCCCTGGGGCTACAGCCATCAGTGAGATACCAGGCTTCAGGGAACTTTCATTCCAGGAGGTGAATCTCACACACAACATACTTTCCAATAATCATAAGCACAGTGATGAAAACAGAACAGAGAGCCCCGGGTCTGGAGTGACAGGATCCTTTAAAAAAGGGTCTTAGACATCTTTTGAGGCAGTTAATCCAGTCTCCACCTGAGAGAGTGCAAGTAATGGGGTCCTCATAGGAGCAGAGGCCAAAGGACCCTCAGAGAGGGGTTGGGGATAAGGGGGCCTTTGGGACAAGCAAGTCTGCAGCTTCCCCAGTCCTAGTGGGGTGGGTGGGCTGGGAGGGCGGGGAAGCAGTGCACAGTGGGGGGTGTGAGGAGGCAGGGACAGGCTTGGGGGGCAGAACAGGCAGTGCGGCCGGTGGCCCAGTGAGCCTGTGTGAGGGGCCACATGGCCTGCGCTGACACCAGGAGTGAGCCCAGTGTGGTGGCTGCCACAGGGTCCCTGCCCATGGTCTGTCTTGTACCGGGAATGGGACTCGGGCTCTGGGGAGGTCGGGCTCGGCCAGGAGAAGGCTGGTAGGGCTGCACCATGTCCTTGAGGGGCTCTGATGGCTGTTTGGGGCACAGGGTGGTGAGGCACCCACTGTTCATCATGGCAGGTGATAAGGTCTCTGGCAGCCCCAGGTTTGGGGTGGAGTGTTGCACGAAGTCTGATGTCAGCGCCTGTGGCCCTGTGTCCTCGCCTTCCCACGGCGGTGTCTGGCCAAGCCACTCACGCCAGTTAGGCAACCTCGTGCCCAGCTGCCTGGAACGGAGACCAAAGGCGCCCGGCCTATCTCGGGGATGTCACCCTGCTTCGCTTTGTTCGTCACCCCCTCCTGATGACAGGCCCACGCTCATGGGCTTCTGCTCCTGTCACTGGGCCCTGAGGCAGCACGTCTGTGGGTGGCCCCTGTCCCCTCCGGGGCTGTGGCCTTCGTGACAGTGTGTCCTCATTTCCGAGGAGCCTGAGGTGACTGAAGTGTGGGTCACTCAGGACACCAAGCTCCCGGAGAAGGCGCACGGGGTCAGAGCACACTGTTCTGATCTTGGGGCAGCCTTTCACCCGCAGAACCCTCTGGAAGGGCCCAGTGTTCCCCAAACTCACAGCCGGGGAGAGGAAGGACACAGGGCCCCTGAAATGAGCAGCCTCGAAAAGTACCCTGAACACACCACCAGGGGCGAGCCCTAAGGTAGACCGTGTGATGGCGACGTGTCAGGGGTGGTTCGCCAATCATCACAAACGTCCCTTCTGGTGGGGACGCTGAGCATGGCCAGGCTGTGCCGGGGGTCGGGGGGTGTGGGAATCTCTGTGTCTGCCCTCAGTTTTGTTGAGAACTTAAAACTGCTCTATAAATGATCTTTGAAAACAGCACTATAAATTTAGCACTAAATTCCCAAAGTAGGATTTTAAAAACAGCCTTAAATTAAAGGCCACCTGACCCAGTCCGTGCCTAGAAAACGTGACTGGTGGAAAAGAGCTTGTTTTTTAAATAATTTTTTTTCAGTTACAATTGATACACAATATTATACAAGAGTGGGCAAAAATAGGTTTACAGTTGTGAATAGGTGCAAGAGTTTATTCTAGTATTATTATTTATTAATGATTGCATTATTTTCCATACAAACAATTGAAAACCTACTTTGTTTCAGGTGTTCAACCCCTGATTAGATGTGATACACTTACAGAGAGACCACCCTGATGAAGTCTAGCACCTACCAGCACCAGACAGGGTGATCACAATATTATTGATTATATTCTCTATATTGTACTTGACATCTTTGTGACTATTCGTAACCACATTTCTACTTCTAAATCCCTTCACCTTTCACACTCAGCTCACCAAACCCCACCGCCCACCTGGAAACCCTGAATTTGTTCTCTGATTCTGAGTCTGTTGCCATTCTGCTTGTTTGTCTATTACTACTATTTTTTTAGATTCCACGTGTGAGGGAAATCATCTGGCAGTTGTCTTTCTCGGTCTGACTTACTTAACTCAGCACAGTGTCCTCCAGGTCCGCCCTTGCTGTTGGGACAGCCAGACAGAGAAACTCTGCTTCATTCTTTTTTGTGGCCGAGTCACTTCCCATCGTGCGCACGCACCACTTCTTCCCTACCTATTCTCCTACTTGTGGACACTTCGGTTGCTTCCCTATCTTGGCTACTGCAGATAGTGCTGCAGTGAACATGAGGATGCAGTCTTTTGAATGTGTTTTAGGTTTGTTCGAATAAATACCCAGAGGTGGAATTGCTGGGTCCTTCCTTGTCTCTTGTTTTAAAGTCTATTTTTCTGATAGAAATACTCCTACCCCAGCCTCTTTTGTTTCCATTTTCATGAAATATCTTTCTCCTTTTTACTTTCAGTCTCTATGTGTCTTTAGATCTGAACTGAGTCTCTTTTTTTCCTTTTATTGAATTTATTGGGGTGACACTGGTTAACAAAATTACACGGGTTTCAGGTGCACAATTCCACAGCACGTCGTCTGTGCACTGCATGGTGTGTTCACCACCCCCAAGTCAAGCCTCTGTCCATCAGCTCATCAGCTTATCCTCCCTATGCCTTCCTCCTCTCTCCCCTCACTCCCCACCTTGGCGATCACCACGCTGTTATCTGTGTCCATGAACTTTCTCCCTCTCTCTCTTTTTGGTGTTTAATCCCTCCCCCACCCCTGACAGCTGTTGGCTGCTCTCTGTCCATAAGTGTGTTTCTATTTTGCTTGTTAGTTCATCTCGCTTATTAGGTTCCACATAGAAGTGAGAAATAAGGCATTTGTCTTTTTCTGCTGGCTTATTTCACTTAGCATAATGTTCTCCAGGTCCATCCATGCTGTTGCAAAGGATAAAGTTTAGTTCCTTTTGTGGCTGAGTAGTATTCCATTATGCAAACACCCCATAGTCGTTTTATCCACTCATATGCTGATGGACACTTGGGTTGTTTCCAAATCTTGGCTATTGTAAATAATGCTGCAGTGAACATAGGGATGCATATATTCTTTCAAATTAGTGTTTCTTCAGATAAATCTCCAGAAGTGGAATTGCTGGGTCATAAGGCAGATCCACTTTTAATTTTTTGAAGGAACTCTATACTGCTTTCCACAGTAGCTACACCAGTCTGCATTTCTACCAACAGTGCATGAGGGTTCCCCTTTCTCCACACCCTCGCCAGTACTTTTTGGTTGACTCATTGATGGTTGCCATTCTGATAGCAGTGAGGTGGTTTTAATTTTCATTTCCCTAATGGTTAATGATGTAGAACATTTTTTCGTTTGTCTATTGGCCACCTGTATGTCCTCTTTGGATAACTGTCTATTCAGGTAATTTGTCCATTTTAAAATTGGATTGCTGGGTTTTTGATGTTGAGTTTTATAAGTTCTTTAAAAATTTTGGTTGTTAACCCCTTATCGGATGTATCAGTGAATATATTCTCCCATTCCGTGGGTTGTCTATTCATTTTGTGGATGGTTTCCTTTGCTGTGCAAAACACTTAGTTTCATGTAGTCTCATTTGTTTATTTTTTCTTTTGTTTCCCTTACCTGAGGAGTATATTGGCAAAAATATTGCTAAGGTAATTGTCTGAGATTTTACTGCCTATGTTTTATTCTAGGATTTTTATGGTTTTGAGTCTAACATTTAAGTCTTCAATACATTGTGAGTTTATTCTTGTCTATGGTGTAAGAAGGTAGTCTAGTTTCTTTTTTTTGCAAGTATCTGTTCAATATTCCCCATCCCACTTATTGAATAGACTGTCTTTAGCTCATTTTATGTTTTTTGCCTACTACGTCAAATATTGATGGACTATAAAGATGTAGGTTTATTTCTGGGCTCTCCATTCTGTTCCATTGATTGTATGTCTTTTTTAATGCCAGTACCATACTGTTTTGATTACTATGGCTTTGTAGTATAGTTTGATATCAGGTAACATGATTCCTGCAACACTGCTCTTTCTTAAGAATGCTTTTGCTCTTCAGGGTCTTTTGTGGTTCCATATAAAATTTTGGACTATTTGTTCTAGTTCTGTGAAATACACCATTGGTATCTTGATAGGAATTGCATTAAATCTATAGATTGCTTTGGGTACTATGGACATTTTAATGATGTTAATTCTTTCTATCCATAAACACAGTAGATGCTTCCACTTATTTGTATCTTCTTCAAATTCTGCCTTCAGCATCTTATACAGGCTTAATTAAATTCAATAATATTTCATTCTTTTTGAACAATTGTGAATAAGATTGTTTTTTTAGTTTCCTTTTTTGAATTTTAAATCATTTTTAATTTGTTAATTATAGTTGCTATACTTTATGATATTAGTTTTGGGTGCACATCTCAGTGATTATACATTACATAACTTACTAAGTGATCATCCTAATAAATCTTATCCCTGTCTAACACCATACATAGCTATTAGCATATTATTGACTATATTCCCTTTGCTGTGCTTTAGATGTGTGTATATTTATTGCCATTTTATTGTTCATTTTTTTAATCTTTTTATTTCTTCTTTTTAAAGAAAATTCTTTAACATTTCATAGGATACTGGTTTGGTAGTGATGAACTCCTTTAGCTTTTTCTTGTCTGGAAAGTTCTTTATATGTCTTTTGATTCTAAATGATAGCTTTTCTGGGTAGAGCAATCTTAGTTGTAGGTCACTGCTTTTAATCACTTTGAATATTTTTTGCCAGTTCCTTCTGACCTGTAAAGTTTCTTTTGAGAAATCAGCTGACAGTCTTATGGGAGCTCTCTTATAGGTAAACAACTGCTTTTTTCTTGCTGCTTTTAAGAGTTTCTTTTTGTCTTTAGTCTTTTGCATTTTAATTATGTGTCTTGGTGTGGGTCTCTTGGTTCATCTTGTTTGGGATTTTCTGGACTTCCTGGACTTACATGTTTATTTCCTTCACCAAGTTAGGGAAGTTTTCTGTCATTATTTTTTCAAACAGGTTATTTATTATATATATTTTATTGATTATGTTATTACAGCTGTCCCATTTCCCCCCCTTTATTCCCCTTTGCTCTGCACACCCCCTCCCACCCACATTCCCCTCCTTTAGTTCATGTTCACGGGTCATACATATAAGTTCTTTGGCTTCTACATTTTCCCCCTCTCTCCCCCTCCCACTCCCCTGTTGATAACCCTCCATGTGATCTCCATTTCTGTGTTTCTGTTCCTGTTCTAGTTGTTTGCTTGGTTTGCTTTTGTTCTTTTTTGGGTGTGGTTTTTAATAACTGTGAGTTTGCTGTCATTTTACTGTTCATATTTTTTTATCTTCTTTTTCTTAAGTAAATCCCTTTAACGCTTCATATAAGGGCTTGGTGATGACAAACTCCTTTAACTTGATCTTATCTGAGAAGCACTTTATCTGCCCTTCTGTTCTAAATGAAAGCTTTGCTGGATAGAGTCATCTTGGATGTAGGTCCTTGCCTTTCATGACTTCGACTACTTCTTTCCAGCCCCTTCTTGCCTGTAAGGTCTCTCTTGAGAAATCAGCTGACAGTCTTATGGGAACTCCTTTGTAGGTAACTGTCCCCTTTTCTCTTGCTGTTTCTAAGATTCTCTTCTTATCTTTAATCTTGGGTAATGTAATTATGATGTGCCTTGGTGTGTTCCTCCTTGGGTCCAACTTCTTTGGGACTCTCTGAGCTTCCTGGACTTCCTGAAAGTCTATTTCCTTTGCCAGACTGGGAAAGTTATCCTTCATTATTTGTTCAAATAAGTTTTTAATTTCTTGCTCTTCCTCTTCTCCTTCTAGTACCCCTATGATTCTGATGTTGGAATGTTTAAAGATGTCCTGGAGGTTCCTAAACCTCTCCTCATTTTTTTGAATTCTTGTTTCTTCAGTCTTTTCTGGTTGAATGTCTTTTTCTTCCTTCTGGTCCTTACTGTTGATTTGGGTCCCAGTTTCCTTCCCATCACTATTGGTTCCCTGTACATTTTCCTTTATTTCACTTAGCATAGCCTTCATTTTTCATCTAATTTATGACCATATTCAATCAATTCTGTGAGCATCCTCATTACCAGTATTTTGAACTGTGCATCTGATGGGCTGGCTATCTCTTTGTCGCTTAGTTTTATTTTTTTCTGGAGCTTTGATCTGTTCTTTCATTTGGGCCATTTTCTTTTCTCAGTGCACCTGTTACATAGTAAGGAGTGGAGCCTTAGGTGTTCACCAGGGCAGGGTAACCCACATTGTTGTGTGATGACGCTGTCTGTGGGGGAGGGTCTGAGAGGGAACAATCTCACTTGCTCCACTCTCTGCCAGATTTCAGTCACTTCCCCCACTACCCACAAGCAAATCGGGCCCTTCTGGTCTGATTCCCGGGTGAATAGGCTTGTGTATGTTCTAGGACCTGTGGGTCTCTCCAACGCACTCTCCTGTGAGGCTGGGAGTTTCTGGCCAAGATGGAGGTGTAGGTAGACACACTGTGCCTCCTCACACAACCAAAAGAAGGACAACAACAATTTAAAAACAAAAAAAAAACAACCATAACTGACAGAAAATCGAACCGTGTGGAAGTCCTACAGCCAAGGAGTTAAAGAAGAAACATTCATCCAGAATGGTAGGAGGGGCGGAGATGGGTGGAGATGGGCAGCTGGGCGGAGAGGACTCACGGCAAGGCGGCTGGTGGTCCGGACAGTTTCACATTCGTGTGCAGACAAACAGGGAGGAACAACTGGGGAGTGAGACAAACCACACAACCCAGGGTTCCAGTGGGGAAATAAAGCCTCAAACCTCTGATTAAAAACACCTGTGGGGGTTGAGGCGGCAGCGGGAGAAACTCAAACAGGTTTTTGATTTCTTGCTGCCTCTTTTCTCCTTCCAGCACCCCCATGATGTGACTGTTGGTATGCTTGAAGTTGTCCCAGAGGTTCCTTACACTACCCTCACTTTTTTTAAATTCTTTTTTCTTTTCACTGTTCTGATTGGGTGTTTTCTGCTTCCTTATATTCCAAATCTCTCGTCTGATTCTCGGCTTCATCTATTCTATTATTGATTCCATGTAGTGTATTCTTCATTTCAGTTAATGTATTCTTGATTTCTGACTGGTTCTTTTTCATTTTCTATCTCCATTTTTATGTTTTCTATCTCTTTGTTGAAGTTCTCACTGAGTTTATCTACTCTTCCCCAAAATTCTTTGAGCATCTTTTTTTTTAAAGATTTTATTTATTTATTTTCAGAGAGAGGAGAAGGGAGGGAGAAAGAGCAATGTATGGTTGCCTCTCACATGGCCCTCATTGGGGACCTGGCCTGCAACCCAGGCATGTGCCGCAACTGGGAATCGAACTGGGACCCTCTGGTTCCCAGCCTGTGCTCAGTCCACTGAGCTACACCAGCCGGGGCTCTTTGAGCATCTTTATAACCAGTATTTTGAACTCTGCATCTAGTAGATTGCTTATCTCCATTTTGTTTAGTTCTCTTTTTGGAGTTTTGTTCTGTTCTTTCATTCGGGACCTGTTTCTTTGTCTCCTCATTTTGTCTGCCTCCCTGTGTCTGTTTCTCTGTATTAGGTGGAGCTGCTGCATCTCTTGGGCTTGGTAGAGTGGCTGTATAGAGTAGGTGTCTTGTAGGGTCCAGTGGCACAGCCTCCCTAATTATCTAATCTGGACACTCTAGTTGTGCCTCCCCTATGGGCTGTGTACACTTTCCTCTTGTATTTGAGCCCCGATTGTTATTGGCATGTTAAAGGAAGGGATTTATCCCCTGGCCAATCAGTGTCAGTGAGCGATCGCTGACCACAATGGAGGATCAGCTGTGCTGGGGCACCCCCAACAGAGCCAGCCTTACTTCAGTAGGGCTCTGGTGCCCACTGAGTTTGTCCCTTGAGCGTGTTGCTTGGAGGTGGTTAGGGGGTGGTATTTCAGCGTGGTCTGAAGCTATCCACTGGGTGCTCTGGCTCTAGGGTCTCCCAGGAGGTGCAGGCCAAGGTCAGCCACAGCCTGTGTTCTGCCTGTGGCCATCTGGCATGAGCTACAAAGCAACCTGCAGATGGCTGCTACTTGTACTGGTCTTTGAGGTGCCCATCAGAGTCCAAACTGGAAAACAAAGCCAGCTGCTACCAATGCCAGGCCTGGGGGCACTTAATGAGAGTCATGGGGCACTTCAAGGCCAGATGCTGTGTCTTTGAGAGATTTTCAGCATGAGTTAAGACGGGCCGCTTGTGTGGAAAAGCCCTGGAAACAGCTTGGGCAGGCCCTCAGCTGGGTGGGGTGGGCCTCAGGGAACCCCCAGGGTGGGACGAACAATGTGAGCCAGGCTGATGGACACTCAGATATGGCAACTGCCTGCCCATTCTCTGAGGGGAGGGCTTATTAAAGGAACAGTGGCCTCTGCCAGTCCTTCTGTCCTGGAGAAAGCTGCCCCTCGAGCCCTTGCTGGACAATTCAGTTCCTTCCTGTGTGTCCCTAGCACATTTCAAGCTGAAGTGAGCCTGAGTGATATTGTGCACGGGCCCTTTAAGGGGAATATCTGGGACTCTAGAACCCTCCATCTCACTTGGCCACAGTCCCTGCTGGTTTTCACAGTCAGAACTTATGGCCATGTCTCTTCCTGGCACTGGAGTCCTGGGATGGGGGCCCAGTGTGGGCCTGGGACCCCTCACTCCTCAGGGGGGATGTCGCAGCTGAAATCTCTCTCCCAGTTTTTATCCACTACGTGAGGATCAACTCATTGCAAGTCTTTGCCCCTCCTACCAGTCTCGATGTGGCTTCTTCTCTATATCCTTAGTTATAGGGCTTCTGTTCAGCTGCATTTCAGGAGGTTCTTAATGATGGTTGTTCTGTACTTTGGTAGTAATTTTGATGTGGTTGTTGGAGGGGACGATCACAGCATTTATCTACTCTGTCTTCTTGACCAAAATCGTCTTGACCAAGAAGAGCTTTGTCCTCACTATGTCACCTGTGAGCCCATTAGCTGGTGTGGCCGCTGTGCCCTGGGCCCAGATGCCTCAGGACTGCCGATTTGGCCGTGTCCAGGTGTGGCATTGTCTTTGCAGCCTGCCCAGGCACCAGGTGGCCACTGTGCAGGACAGTGGCCTTGCTGTGTCTGCTCTTTCTCCAGGGGTGGCGAGGAGGTCAGGTGCCTGGGGTCTAGGGGGGTCCAGGCCGTGGGTGACTATGGTTGGCTTCTTCCCCTCTGCATTCCCATGTGCTTCTTTCTGAAATGTAGCTGGATTTCTATGCCACATGTCACCCTTGACCAGTCCCCATTACTTTGTGAGCTGGAGGTCCCTCATTCTGGTCGTGTGGTCACAGCCCATAAGAGAGACAGTCTGACCCAAGGTTGCCCTTGAGTCGCTAGGTTAGTGGCTCGTCACTGACACTCTGGGCAGCCACTCCTCTGTCTGCCACTGCGGGAAGTTTCGGGTTGTATGTGCCAAGTGTCCTGTAGTTCTGATGCTTTCTGCATCCCCTGGGCCACGCACCCTTCTGCCTTGCCCTTTTTTTTTTGGCAGGAGCTGAGCCTTTTATTGGGCTGAGGTCAAAGGAAGTGCAGGCAGCCTGCTCTCCTCATTGATGTTTCAAGCTCTCCCTGCAGCCGGAGGCACTGAGCCGAGGCCTCTCTGATGCATTCCGGCATCAGATGTCAGCAGAACTCCTCCATCTATTGGTCACTGGGTCCCAGTGGGTGTCTGGGAAGGAGACACAGCTCTTCCTTCTGTCTTCTCAGAGATGGTGTGGCTCAGATGGGAGGGAGTGAGACAGAGAGAAAGACAGAGACAGAGAAAGAGAGACAAGAACAGAGAGAGACAGAGGGAGAAAGACAGAGAGAGAGAGAGAGACAAAGAGACAGAAAGACAGGCAGAGACAGATAAACAGAAGAGACAGAGACAGGGAGACAGAGAAAGAGAGAGATGGAAAGAGAGAGACAGAGAGAGAAAGAACGGCTTGAGTAAGCACACTGCAGCTGTGTTCCCCTGATGAAGCTGCACCCACCCACCTTGGACCTAGACGGGGAGATTGTGTCCCAGCAGAGAATCACTGGAGCCCAGGGTGGCCTGATGGCTTCCTGCAGGTGACAAATGGCAGTGTTGCACCTTCAGTTCCTTTTGGCTCCTTTCACTGCAGTGGAGCTGCCTTTCTAAATCACAACCACAGATGGAGGTGGGTGTCACCATTTGCTGGCAGGAGATTCTTCTCTTATCAGAGAGTCCTGTAGGTCCCGTTCACAGAGCCATGGAGGTCTGGCGGCCTGGGCCACACCTGACACCCTTGCCCCACTGGTTAGGGACTATGTCCCACTGTTAGAATTCGTCCACTGGCCTGTGATGCTCTGAAGAGGAAGTCTGCCTTCTTCGTCGGGCCTTCATCCTGGCACAAAGGAGGTGCCCATCACACAGCTGTCCAGTGGGTGAGGGACACCCAGGGAAACAAATACGACCCTTGTTCGTGTCGTCTCTGGGGTCCAGGCTCTGGTATCTAGACTGAACCGTGAAGTTTATACAAGTTGGTTCTGTAAGACCATGGTAGGTGGGCACAGGGCAGGGTCAGCAGGTCGCAGCCTTCCGATGCATTCAGTGCCCTGTGCTCCACGTTTTGGTACAACTGGGAGAGTGTACGTTGAATGTGACCATCATCTCCTCCGAGATCATTGGCACCATTCCCTCCTGTGCCAGACCCGACAGTGCAGAGCAGACGGATTAACGCATTGCACCCCATTCAGAACTGCCCCCTCTTACTGCGTGGAGGAGTCTCGCTGCCCCGTGCTGTACTCCGGTTTCCATGTTACCCTGGCTCCCTATGTATTTACTTCTTTTAAGCATAGAAGTTGGGTAGAATTTAAAGACTAGACATTGAGAACAGGTGTTCTAAGTGGTGTTCAGGAGAGGTTTAAGTGGCCGGCTTCAGACCGCAGGCCCCCCTTTTAAACCTTTCCATAGCTCCAAAACAACCTTCCACTTTTTTCAGAAATGGTGAATTAAACCTGTATGCAAAAGATGGTCTCCCACTACTTTGTTGTGCACGAACTCTCACGTGTAGTTTTGTGGCTGTGCCTGTGGACCAGATACCAGTAACATTCGGAACTGAAAAGCGGAAATGCGAGTGGTTGCCTCTGGAGGGTACCTCGTCCTGACACTTCCAGGATCTGGTGATTTTTGTCCAGCTTTTGGGAGTCCTCGCTTGTTGCTGCTTTCTGATTTCAGCGTAACTGAAGAATAGACCTGAAAGTGTACGAGAATGCCTCAAGCAGCACCTCGAGTTTGTTTCATCCTATTTTTAATGCTGCTGGTAAGACCTATGGAGACCCTCATTTATCTTACAGTTGAGGTCCCAGTATCTGAAGCTACCTAATTCTTAGTCTTTTCATTAGTTCAAATCCATATTTCTTGTATCTTTTATTATAAATGCTAGTGCTGGGAAACGAGCCACAGACACAGCGCTCCTTGTGAGATTGCTGGCCAGCCCACCTCTGGGGGGCAGGCAGCGTGTTGTCCGTCCAGAGCCGACCCGACAGGCCTGCTCAGTGGGTAGTTGCAGGGTGAGGAACGGACGAGCGAGTGAGTGAGTGCAGTGTGCGATGTATGACATCTGACAAGTCAGTGAATGGTCATGCTTGTTTGTCACTGTCTCTGCTCAGCAGGGTGAGGCCGGAAGGTTTGTTCACGGCTGTGCCCCAAGCATCCACCACAATGCCCAGCACGCAGAACCTATTCCGCAGGTATTTCTTTAACAATTAATGACTCTGAGGCTATAGCCACAGATTACACTCCTCACCTCCGCCAGACGGCTCTTAAATGTATTTCTTTGGTCACAAAGGGAATTGGGAGAAATATTTCAGATGCGTTAAAGGATGAGAAGAGAGTGCTTACTGTTCCCGGTCCTGGTGCACAGATGCCGTCTGCCCACGAGAGCCGTCGCCGGGAATGTGTGAAAGCAGCTCCAAAATTAGGTAAATTCTCTTTTTAAAATGTTTTCTATCTCTTTGTTGAGCATCCCATTTTGTTCTTGTATTGTTTTCTGATTTCATTAAATTGTTTCTCTGAGCATCGTTAGAATTATTATTTTGAATTTTTGTTGGTGATTTCTGGGTCTCCAGCACTTTGGGGTCACTTACTGGATTCTGATTCTTTGTGGTCCCGGCAGCCCTGTGTAGGAGTCTGTGCATTTGAAGAATCAGCCACCTTTCCAGACTTTATTGACTGAGTTCAGGAAAAAAAAAAAGACCTTCATGTGCCAGCAGTGTCACTCTGGAAGGCGCTCTGACCCCGGTCCCAGCGGTGCAGGGTGCAGGGTGCCGGGTGTGAGTGTGTGGCTGTGGGGGTCTGCAGAGGCTGCAGGGTCTCTGGGCTCCTTCAGCAGCTGGGACCAGGGCTGGCAGCCATGGTGGCTGGAGCCAGGGATGTGGGCGCACTGGGCTGCAGGGGCCAGCTCCGTGAGCCTGTAGAGCGCGTGGGCAGGTTGCATGGTGGGGGTGGGGGTCAGCGACAGCAGCTAGGGCTGCGGTCAGCTGTGGGTGCCCCAACAGCTCAAAGGGCTCTGGACGTCTCCATGAACAACCGTCTGCTGGTTCTCATCATGAGGATCCAACAGTGGAGGCTGGTGTCAGACTGGGGGCATGCAGGTGCACAGCTGGAGGGGCTGGCTGCAGGTGAGCCCAGTGGCACAGGCCAATGACAGAAGAGACGGCAGATCTGGTCCCCAGGGAGCAGCAGGGGTCCTGGCCCTTGGCACACCGTCCTGTGGCTGTCTGGTCTCCCCAGGGGTGTGCATATGGCAATGGAAGCCGGTGATGGAGGTGGCATCTGGGAGGGACGAGCAGGGTCCATGGGTGTGCACATGACAGTGGAGGCTAGTGGGGCAGCCTGAGCACACATAGTGGTGGGTCAGCTGCAGGGTCTGGGCGGGTGTTCTACACTGGGTGGGGCTGGGTGGGAGGGGGCACCATGGGACTCAGCCAGCTGGCATCAATGATGGTGAGTGCCTGTGACCCCAAACTGGTGAAATCAGCAGGGTGTCCGCAGCGGCCGTGCTGGCCTTTCCCTCACTCCTGGGCAAAAGCTGCTGGGGTCATGGCAGAGCAGAGCCCTGGGAGCCAGCGTCGCTCCCCTGTGCGGCTGACTCTGCTCTTCTGTGTCTGCACATTCTCCATACATCTCAGCTTTGCGGGTCTGGGTGGGGTGAAAGCAAAGTGGGCCCTCCGCGCTGTGCCCTAAAGGCCGAGAAGCTGGTCGCTCCTGCTCCGGCTCCCGCTCCCTCATGCACTGGGCGCTGCTGGCCCGGTGGGCGGGTGAGCCGATGTGGGAAACGGTCTTCCTCCTCCTGTGTGCAGTTGTTCCCAGGGTTTTGTCCCACGGGGCTGCTCGAGCATCTTCAGGGTACCCCAGAGCTCTCTCACAGCCGATCTTATTTGTGCACTGCAGTCTCATGGTTGATCTTTGAGGGGCACGATGGCTGGGCCCCTACTCCCCTACTGGTCCATGTGGGTGACATCATCCGCCCCCATAGCCTGGAGTTGGAGCCTCATTGGGGTTTTCTTCTTGGTGTGTAGCTCCTCCGCTGTTTTTGTTGTTGTTGTTAAAATATTCCACACATTTTTCATATTCCAGAATTTGTCAAAAATTCTGCTTAATCCATAGCTAACTTTTCCCATTTGCTGTACTATTTAGGGTGTGTTCCGTTTGTGTCTCTTCTGCCCTCTAGTGGCTGGGTCTGGGGAGGCAACAGTAGTCGTCGCATGCGCCTATTTGCTCACCATTTGACCCTGAAGCAAGGCGTTCACTTCTGTTAACTCAGGGGCCAGCTGGGTAAAGCCGCCCCCGAGAAGAGGTCATGGGCAGGAAACAACGAGGAGCTATACACTACAATTATTGTACTCTTAAGATAGTGTTGCAGTTAAGTAAATATATTAATAGAATGCATGTGTCTATGTACACAGATGCCTTTGAGTCTACATATAAGTAAGCAGGTGATTTGTACATTTGCTTATTTTTATTCTCTGCATATAAGTTTACGAAGGCAGGGGTTCGTCTGGCTTATGATTTGATTCCCCAGGGTCCGATATGAACAAGGTGCTCAGTCGACCCTGATTCAGTGAATGAATGAGTAAACATTACACACCCGTGCACACACGTGCACACACAGCCATGTAGAGAAACTCACACCTATTAGACACCCAGCTTTTGATATGCTCTCCTTCTTGCCAAACTGTAGTTATTTGCTGTTGTGAATGGCATTTCCACACATTCTCTGGAGTAGTCCAAGTTCATGCTCCCTTTCCATGTTCTGTGCATGCTCTCAATGTTATGAACAGGTGGAAAGGCAAGTTTTTAGCATGTTAAAAATTATGCTTTCAAAATTTAAAGGAGAAAAGCACTGAAATTTTCTTTAAACAGTTACCGATGCTTAGAATCCTCACAGCAACTTAGCTTATGGGTGAAGCAGAATATGAAGAGTTGTGTGAATTTTAGATGTATTTAAGACATAGAACACAATAACTACTGGTGTTAGCAATACAAGTTTATATTCAGTGCCCGTACTTGGGAAGCATTACGTAATTAATTTTGCTCACTTTAGGTCATTCCCGTAAAGAATATATGTGGTAATGTATTGTTAATCTTCACAGCTCTCTTGAGAGCTAAATACAGGAGTGTGAGGGCAACAAATGTCTCAGCAAGTGGTTTGATATAAGACCGAAGGACTAGAAATTCAGGAAAATGTTAGATTATGGTGCAAATATGAATTGCTCTGAAAATACTTGAATTTCTTCTGCCCACCCGTTTTATCAAGTGCCTTTGCAGTATCTTTCTATGATTTTAGCTTTTCTTTCCATTCAAGGCTGAGCTAGACTTCTGCCCTCCGGCAGTGGGTTGAGGCTCTTGGAGGAGGGCAGGTACTTCCTGGGTGCCAAGAGAAGGAGGGACAAGGCAGGGGAGTCTGTCCTTGAATTCTTGCTTGAGCTCCCCACCACTAAGGGCTTAAGCAAGGGAGTGAAAAATACAGCCTCATCGGAACTGGTATGGGGCCAGAGCAAGTGTTGCAGGGCCTCTCAGCATGGCCCCTTCAGGTCTTCTTCCTCCCTCTGGCATCACCTCCTCTGTACAGGCCCCATGTGGGCAGCAGGAAAGCGAAGGAGCCGGCACCCAGTCGGGGAGGCAGAGGGGGCTCAGTGCTTTCCCATCCCTCTGCCCCCTTTGCCCTCCATGTCATTTCCTGCCAGGCCACCCTTTGCAAATGTAGCTGCTGAGGCCCTTTAAGAGCATTAAACACCCAGTGACCCAAAGCCAGTTCGTCAGGTAAGCGAGATACACAGCAGCTCGGTCTCTGACCCTCTGGGGACTGTCAGCAGGGCAGATGGCAATGCCCTAGGGCTGCACTTACACTCACACCGTCACTTGTCTTGTGTGTAGGCAGCAGTATTAGGCAGAACAGCCTGGCCCAGTCCACCGGGCCGGAGAAGCCCTGGCAGAGATGAGGAACCCAACAGACAAAGACGCAAAGCCACAAACAGCGCTCCACACAGAGCAGCATGGCCACAGTCCGGGACTTTTCTTAGCATGCAAGCAGTGGGGCTGTGGCTTGAGTGATGGCATTTATTGTTAATATTTCTTAAAATAGTGTGATCTGGAGTCAGAAAACAATTATGCATGTCTGGAATGAGCGATGGAGAAATGAAGTCACTACCGTAAGGATAGTGACACACTAATTGGCACACTAAGGAACACATTTTCTCATTCTACATCAGATATGCATTTTACATTATTTTCAAAGGTTTCTCACATAATCTCACAACCATCCTATAAAGTGTGTGTGTGGGGGAATTATCCACATCCTCATTTGACCAGTGGATCAGCTAAGGGCCCTGCCCAGGTCACCTGACCATGGTCTCATTTTGGTGCTGACCATCGCCACCCACCTGGGTTGGGGACCTTTCATTTCTGAGTCACTTACCATTGTGTCTCCTGTTTCTGGGCAGTAGTCACGAACCTTCTCACTGGAAACTGAATAAAGCCAGTTTGGCTTTAGTTGTTTTTATCACCAGTTTGACTACACTTGTAAAATATGGTTATTTATATTCAAAATCACTTCATACACTTACAGAGATTTCAGTTTGTGTGGTTTTTTTTAAAAAAGATTGACAAATGGAAACATTTTTCTCTGGTTCTGACTGTGACGTAAGGACATTTAAATGTCACCATTGTCTACCTTCTGATTATGGCAATCTGGAAGCTGAGGTGGCCTTGTCTGGCTTTATTTTATAATTCATGTTTTATTTTAGTGCACATGGAATGTTTTGAATGTGCGTAGAGTCTCCCAGTTCCATGCTCAGCTCTTCGGTGTATAAATAGAACGCTATCTTAACAGTGATTATAGTTGAGTGACTGACCCAACAGAGGGTGAAACCACTTCTCCTTCATCCACATTGGTTTTCCTGTGTCACAGGGACAGCGGTCAAGGACAGCAGGGCAAGCTCCCCCCACATTGCTGTCGGTCACCCCACACTGGGCCCTGGACCAATGTCCTGAGGTCCGATCCAGCTTCTGCTCCCCAACTCAGCTACCCCTGAGCTAGGGAGGTATGAACAGGTCTGTCTTCCTCAGACGGGGTTCAGAGTGAGGACTGTGTGGGGTCCCAAGTGACACCAGGCCCAGGGAAGCCCAGCGACTTCCAAGGACTGCCTCCTCCCTGGGCTCACCACTTTCTCTCCCATACAGAAAGCTCTGTGGAGAAGGTTCTGGCTGATCCCACCTAGGCCAGGGTCTCCACCCTCTGGTGGGCTGCCTGGTACATCAGTAGGAACCTAGTAAGTCCCGGGAGCAAGGCACCCCATTGAATAGGTCCCAGCTGATGACTGGCTGTTCCTAACCTTGATGGCCAGTTCATTGCGCCTGCTCTGTCCCCAAGTCTCCAGTGTCCCTTGGGCGCTGTGGCTTGCCAGGAGGCCTGGGCCTTCAAAGTGAGCTTCTGTGGCCTCTTGGTGCTCCTGGCACCATGTTGCTGATAGCAAGCCTCACCTGTGTGTATGTGTCAGGTTACGACAAAGGTGAGACAGAACCTATCAATGATGGCAGTACCATAGTGACAACTGCCACGTATCGAGTATCAGTGATATGCCAGACATGCTAGCCGTGCTTATCATACATCCTCTCATTTAATTCTTGCAACAGACTCATGAGGTAAGAATTTCCCTCCTTCTTTGCAGTTGAAGAAACAGGGTCAGTCAGTCTCGGTAATCTGCGGGAATACATAACGACTGAGTGAGAGCTGCAGTTCAAGTCCAGATCCCCATGAAGCCACACTCACTCCCTCAGCTGTTAAGACGTGCTGACTCGCAACAGGGTTTGGGGCTTCCTTTCCTCCCACAATTACCTTTTCCTGAGACTCGGGAGGTAAAAGGTGTGGGTCATGTGAACATAATTTCCTTTGTCTCATTTGCATTATATTTTTGACTGCAGTAGGGAAGGTCTTTGTTTACTTATTTATCTTTAATATTTCCAAAGCGCCTGGCTCAGTGTGGTGCACATAGTGGGTCCACAGTAGAGACTGAGAAATCATTGGTAGAGTCGTGTTTCATAAGCACAGTAGAGACAGTAGGGACACTGGGACCCAGCTCCCTGAATCTGGTACCATTGGCAAAACAAGTCCTTGACAGCACATTAGTGACTGTGAACTTGGCAGTACAGGTCCTGCTGTCTGCAAACGGTGTTCAACCCACAGCAGCCCTTCACACGCTGACGTCTTGCCCTCTATAAATATTGCTTTTTTAGAACGAGTTCTTAATTCCTATGTCCCTTAGTTTATCACTGGTTCCTTAAGAAAATAATCTGTCTACATTCTCCAGTCACAGGGTGATGACTCAGGCCAGGGATGTGGGCCATTTTTGGGGCAGTAGCTGGCTGCCTGGCCCGGTCCCTTTAGGACCCATGCCAGCAGGCCACATCAAGGTGGCCTGCCTCCCGCTGCTGACTGTGACCCTGAACTCCTGTCCTCCTGCGTCTGTGGTTGCCCAAGCAACCATAAAAATATTATTCCACGTGCTCTAGGAACACAATGTCAGTGCATGCTACCATTGTTTTAATTTAAGGACGAAAGTGTGAAAATAACTGCAGCCTGGAAGAAATTCCCTTCCTGGCAGACAACTCCGTCTGGAACGGAGAGGAACAAAATCAGGATGAAGAGCTCAGGAGTAACAATGGTACTTGGGTTTATTAAAAAACCCTAAACCACTATGTCTAGCAAATTGGTGAATGTGCAGTCAACGCTTGTTGAATGAATGAGTGAATGAAAAATGTGACATAAACTGCCTACAGTTTTAGGAGTTTTAAAGGAAAACTCTTAATTCC
Organism: Micronycteris hirsuta; assembly: GCA_004026765.1. NCBI lineage: Eukaryota > Metazoa > Chordata > Mammalia > Chiroptera > Phyllostomidae > Micronycteris > Micronycteris hirsuta. The sequence goes on from PVJI01004308.1 coordinate 107,978, forward strand.
TGGATCCGACTGTAAGTTTCAAGACGGGGGTTTAATGGGTTGTATAGCATCCCCTCAAAACTCATGTCCACCCAGAACCTCAGAATGTGACCTTATTTGGAAATGCATCTTTGCAGAGGTAATTCGTTAGCAATCTCAGTGTGGGGGGTCGCTCTGGATTTAGGTGCTATATCCCGTGATGGGTGTCCTTTAGGAAGAGGACATGGACAGACTCGGCAAGGAGGGCTGCATGACGACCTTGTGAAGAGAGGCAGGGATTGGAGTTATGCTGTCACAAGCCAGGGACACCAGGAGCCACCAGGAGCCAGAAGGAGCTGGAAAGGGCCAGGGTGGGTCCCCCCTCAAGCCTTTGGAGGGAGCGCAGCCCGCCGACCCCTTGACTTCAGACTTCCAGCCTCCTGACGTGTGAGACAACACATTTCTGTTGTTCAAAACACTTAGTTTTGGGTGGTTGGCTATAGTAGCCCTTAGAAATCGGTACAGTGTGACATTTAGGGTTAATGCTGATGTTTCTTATTTGCTCAGTAGTCAAAGGGCATGTCAGGAACCCCCAAGGCATGTGGGAAGCTAACTTATTATAATGATGATGGTCAAGAAAGATAATCCCTCTTCAGCTCATTTGGAGGAGTTTTTATCTCCTTTGGCCAACTTTTTTTCTACATTTACAGCTGCTCTTTGATGCGAATGTCATAGGAGGACAAACAGTCGGAAGTCCGATGGATGGGCTAGGACAACAGGGTTCTTGTTAGGGAGCTGACTCAGGTCACAAAGGGGAGGCCTTAGGAGCCCAGTTGGGAAAATAAGTGTTTCTTAAAAAGAAGAATTAAATTGCCTGGCATGAGAAAGTGGGAAGAACATGGAGTTTTTTTAGTTGGCCTCAAAGAGAGAAAGAGGGGGGATCTTGGAAAAACAGAGAGAAGGTAACAAATGAAGGTATTGGGGGTGAGAAAGAGAGAGGGAGAAAAGGAGGGGAAAGGAGGGGGCAGAGGAAGGGAGGGAGATGAAGAGAAGGGGGGGATTTTTTTATTCCAGTCTGACAATCTTGCCTTTATTATTTTTTTATTATTTATTTATTTATTTATTTATTTAAATTTTATTTTATTTTTGTTCAATTACAGTTATTTGCATCCTTTCACCTCCCCTCCTCCCTTCCCCTCCAGCCCCCCTCCCCCCCAGCCTCCCTCCTCCCCCTTAGTTCTGTCCATGTGTCCTTTACAGTGATTCCTGAAAACCCTTCTCCCCATTGTCCCCTCCCCCCTCTCCCCTGTCTATTGTTAGACTGTTCTTAATTTCAATGTCTCTGGTTATGTTTTGTTTGCTTTCTGCTTTTGTTGGTTATGATCCAGTTAAAGGTGAGATCATATGGTATTTGTCCCTCACTGCCTGGCTTACTTCACTTAGCATAATGCTCTCCAGTTCCATCCATGCTGTTGCAAAGGGTATAAGCTCCTTCTTCCTCTCTGCTGCATAGAATTCCATTGTGTAGATGTACCATAGTTTCTTGATCCATTCATTTGTAGATGGGCATCTAGGTTGTTTCCAGCACTTGGCTATTGTGAATTGTGTTGCTATGAACAATCTTGCCTTTAATTGAAAAGTTTAGACCATTTACATTTAACATAATTAGCAATAAGTTTGGGTTTAAATCACCATCTTGCAATTTGTTTTCTTTGTCCCATTTTTCTTTGTTTCTGTTTTTTCTTTTTTCTGCCTGTTTTTAATTCATTGAGTATTTTTATTTTACATTTTTATTATTTCATTTCATTTTTTGCTTATTAGCTACATTAACTAATTAATTTATTGTAGTAGCTCTAGGATTGAAAAAATAGATCTTTGACTTATCACAGTCCAAACCTTCAAAGAATACACCACTTTCATGTACAGGGACAGAGCCTAGTAAGTGTGTACTCCCATCCCCCCATCCATTGTGTTTTCGCCATCAAACATTTTACGAAGTATTATAACCTGTTATAAACTCCACAATGCATCGTGCGGTAAATAGTCAACCATCACTTAAAAGAAATTTAAAAGTATAAAATAAGAAAAGTATTTTTATTACATACAAAAAATCAAATCACATGATAACCTTTCTTAAAACTTTCCAATAGGCCCTGGCCAATGTGGCTCAGTGGATTGAGTGCGGGCCTGTGAACCAAAGGGTCGCCAATTTGATTCCCAGTCAGGGCACATGCTTGGGTTGTGGGCCAGGTCCCCAGTAGGGGGCACGTGTGAGAGGCAACCACACACTGATGTTTCTCTCCCTCTCTTTCTCCCTCCCTTCCCCTCTCTCTAAAAATAAATAAGTAAATAAAATCTTA
>PVJI01004309.1:0-110247 GCA_004026765.1 Micronycteris hirsuta
GTTAGAGTTATAAAGGCTTAATGTTAAAACTGCATGGAATAAGTATTCAGCAATCATTTTAAAGATTCCTACCCCTTCCACCCATAAGTACATCGATTCTCTCCCTTCCCCTGTCTGCGATCTCCTCATTCACTACTGGGGATTTGAATAGTCGTCTTAAAGGCAGAGTGGTGTGAATGCCCAGACATTTGCATGTGGGATTTCTTTCTTGGTTTTCTTTATTCTGGTTCGGCACTTCTCTAGATTCAGTGTGCCTAAAAATTCCTGTTCTCGTCAGTATAAATGAGCCCACAGATACTGGCCTGTATGAGCGGTTTAAGAGTTTTTTCAAGGGTACTTCTCTGACTATATGCAATTCTTGTCTTATGCACAGACTTCAAAATCTAACCCCTATGTAAAATGAGATTCCATTGTTCAAAACGAAAAGAACCTTGCAAATTTCATGAGACGCTTAGAGCACAAGATGTCAGTAGCAGCTGCTCGTAGCCCGTTATCCACCCATCACCCAAGTCCTGTTAATTTTATATCCACGGTCTTAAGCCTTCATCGTCTCTTGCCTGGATTCCTGTGAAGGGCTCCTCACTTGTCTTTTTTCTTCTGATCTTGCTGCTTCCATTTCATTGTCTTCATCACAGCCAACAGGATCTTTTCCAAACAGCCACCTGGTCACGACACTTGCCTCTTCACTGGCCTCCTGTTGGTCTTACCAGGAAGTCCAAGGCCCACGGGCTGGGCTCCTGCCTGCCTCTCCAGCCTCATTGCATGGCAGTCTCCCCCCGTGGCCTCTCTGATCCCTCCATGCTGCCTTTCCTTCCCACCACTTTCACATCCTTCTCCCCCATCGCGGAACCTGGGCACCTGTTATACCATCTGCTTGGGCTGCTCCTCCTCTCTCTCGCTCTCTCTCTCTTTGCCTGGTCAACTCCTCCTCATGCCTCAGATGTCAGTTCACATATTATGTCCTCAGAGAAGCATATAAGCCAACTTATTCTTTATTTGTCCTCATAATACGGTTTGCGTTCCTTCAGAATATTTATGTCAGTTTGTAATTGTACGCTAATTTATTTGATTATCTGATGAAAGCTTGTTTCTTCCAGTAGAGTGTGAGTTGTAGGAGAGCAGGGGCCACGACGCCCTTGCTGCCTGGTGTTCCCACGCAGTCTGCCTGTGCTGCGTGAATGACTGAGTGGTGCCAACTGTGGTTCAGTGACGGCTTAAGTGACGGTGGCATTGATACCGGCGATAGTGCCTCCATTTCTGGGCCTTTTGGGCTGTTATTTGCTCTAATTCTTACCTCTGGCTTATGTGGCCTGAGAAATAGGAATTACCTCCAGATGCAAAAAGCAAGATCCAGAGAGTTGATAAGGCTCAGGGCCAGTGAGTGACTGAGTCAGGTCCAGAATCCAGCCTCTGGACTTCAGGTAGGGAGTTGTTTTTCAGACATGACACTGCTTCCGGGCCTTGACACTGAGAAAACAGGACCTGTCCCCTGAAGTCTCCAGTGTGGTCATCTGTGGGACAGACAGCACAGTGGCATGTTTTACAAACAGTCCTCTTACCTCTCTTCTTTTTTTTGTTTCACATTTCTTTTTCTTCTTCCTTTTCCTTTGGTTCAAAAGTAATTTGGGGGCAGGGTGGGGGGAGTAAGATAAGCATGGGTAAGACACGTAGATGAGGATGCTTGAAATGTTGGTGGGAAGATAGAAAGAAGCTGGGCTGAGCACAGCCTCGCCCAGCCCGTGGGCTGCTGAGGGCCCACAGGAGGTTTTAAGGCCGCAAGCTCAGATTTTGGGGAATGTGTGAAGGTTGGATTGCTGTTTAATCCTCTTGCTGGTGCCTGAAACTCTGATCCCATCTCTGGGTGGAGGATAAGATTTCTCTTGGGAGGGACTGACATTCCCAATCTCAATCATCCTGGGGGGAGGTCAGTCCTGGAGGGGAAATGTAAAGTTATGAGGTAACATTTAGCTTTAAGGGAAATGTTCCTCCTCTTTCTGGAGCCTTGGGTCAGTCAGTCTTGGGTTCTAAGGTGTGGTGGTAAGGCCGCTGCTATAACAGATAAATGCTTAATCACTCAATATCTCAACAGAGCAAAAGTTTATTTCTTGCTTCCAAAATAGATATTCCCACTCACTGGTGACTTTCTTCCAAGTGTCAATTGAGGGACTCAGGCCCCTTCCAGTCTGTGGCTCCCTTATCTTTACCATGTGACTCCAAAAGCCATCATAAAAGTGGAAAAACTGGGCTCAGCAGTGCTCGAGCAGGGAAGTTCAGACCCTGCTGCAGGAGAAAATAGCTTATCACCAAAGGAGCTACACTAACTGTCAATATGCAGGGTCCGGCACAAATAACACCCCTTTTCTATTACAAAATACTTTATTACAAAATCATAAGCATGTATTTCTGTAACATAACACTACCACACTCAAGCACACCCTATGACATTTTAGGTGAAGTGTTCAAATTAAAACTATAAATTATTACACCCACATTATTCTCCTACCAACCACACTCAAGCAGGCATTCTTTCTGCCGGACCCTGTACATCAGTGGGAACCAGGGGAATACACATAGAGGTGGATCCTGAAACTTGGGGCCTGGGATTGGGGAGGCGGGACTATAAATCCAGATTAAGGAGTGTTTATTGATAGAGGACTTACTCTCCTTGGACTCTGGATTTAATGTCTGGCAAGGACACTTGGAGCCAGTGCTAATAAATCTGATCAGATGCTATTGGGATGCCTCTGTGAAGTTTGGACACTATGGTGGCCAGCAGTAAATTAGGTGGTGATGCTGGAGTTACGTTGGTAGGGTATTGAAGAAATGGTCAGAGGATTTAGAGATGTGGCCTAAGACTTTGAGACCAGCCATGTGTTTTGGAAAGACCTAGAGAACACGCCCTTCACGAAAGCAGTAAGAAATGTGCTAGTCGGGGGTCTACAGCATCACTGAGTGGCTCCGTGCTGGTGATCCTCAGTGGGGGTGAGGGTTGATGATAAGAGATGCTGCCCTGGAATGAAGCCTAATGACAATGGGGAGGACAGGATTTTGGAATGGCAGAGGCTACATGCCAGCAAGTAACTGAACTGACAGTGGGAAGAGGGGCTTGTCTATCACAGTAAGCAGCAAAGCTGGAATGGCAGCCAGGGGCTTAGACCCGGAGGGATCTTGTAACTGAATGCAGGTCGGGCTGCCTGCTGCTTTGAAAGCCAATACTCAAGAAACAGGTGCTGGTCCCCTGAGAAGATGGGGACTCCCGTCTCAAAGCCCATCTCCACCTCTCAGTGGAGACAGAGGTTTTTATAAGGAGGGAGAGGGGACCAGAATGAAGAGATCAAGGGAGGGGTTGAAAAGTTCTCTACGTGCAGATGAGCACAGTCCATTTCAATAAGGCAAGTGGTGGTCCTGTGTGTGTCATCTGGTTTAGTCCTCCTGGCTTCGTGTCACCCTGGCTCCATGGCTGCAGATCAGCAAATCTCCTGGAGCTGGGATGTCTGAAGGTCAGAGTCAGTACCTTTCGAAGTTAGTTCCTAGGATTCTTATACAAATGTGCTGTTTATCTATAAACTACGTACTAGTCAGAGTCAGCACTTACAGAAACAATGTCAAAAGAATGGTGGGTGGGTTACAATTCCCACTGTTAAAATTTTGCTGATAGATAGTAGACCACGTCCCTAGGGTCTAGCCATATGGGTAGGCAAAAAGGGTATTACTTGACTTTGAAACCAAAAAAGATCAAGAGTGGTGAGCAAAAGGTTTATAATAGCCTCTGCAAGAGAAAATAATGAATATTTATTCATTTCCCAGATTTGAGCCATTCTTCTGACTCTGAGTCTATTGATTGAAGGGGAGGCCAACTTCCCTGGAGGAAAGACCCTGCAATATCACTTCAAGTATACACAGTAAACATTTCCCCAATCTTGCTCCCAAGGGACTCATGGCTATTTTTCAGAGTAACGTTGGGGGAAAGAGAGAACATGAAACTCTTCTGAGGGCCATTGGATTTCAGGTCTGAGTTGGGAACCGAAATGCTACAGTGGCTCCATATGAGAGTTGGGGCATACCAAGAGCCCTAATTTAACTCTCTCTCACAGTGGCTCCAATGGACGCCCACACACGGACTCTTTGTATGTTTTCCTGGTTTCTGAGTATATAATTAGAATAAATATACTTGGTAGTTTCCTGAACCTTCCCATTGGTTCTCTGACCATTATGGTAAGAAGCCCAACTGGAGGGCTTTAAAAATGCTTTCCAAATCATTGGCCAGGGTATGGAATCTAAAACCATTCCATGGTGGCATTGTAGAAATTAGTGTTGCCATTACGACTTAAAGACTTCAGGGTTGACTTGCAGATCCCGTTCGAGTCATTGGTATAGTCCCTGCAAAATCAGACTGGTTGAGGACACTGGCAGCAGACAACGATACACGATACACGTTGGAGCCCCAGCTGTTGCTGCTGAGCTGGCTGAATGTGGCGTCTGTGCTAGAGCAGATCAACACAGCCTCCAGCCTTTGATATGCGGCAATGGATCTTTTCAATTCCCACCAGGAAAGAGGATTAAAAGGAGTTTGTATTCACGTGGGAAGGACAGCAATCTATATTCACTGTCTTGCCCCAAGGCTATGTTAATGTTCTTGCTTTCTGTCACAGTATAGTCTAAAGGACTTTGGTTGTCTTGACATGCTAAAAACATGGTGATCCACTATATTGGTGGCATTATGCTCACTGAACCCAGCAAACAGCAAGTGGACTCTGGATAGCCTAGTAAGAGATGTTCATGTCAGGAGGTGAGAGTTAAGCCCAACAAAGATTTAGGGCTTGATACATTGGTAAAGCTTTTAGAAATGGCTCCTTGAATCTCTTACCCCTAAGAAAGAGGCACAGTGCTTGGCAGGCCTCTTTGGAGTCTTAAGGCAGTGCACATACTATCCTTGGGAATGGTGTTCTAATCCATTTGTGAAGGGGCTCAGGAAGTTGCCAGTTCTGAATGAACCCTACATCAAAAGAGGGTTCAACAGCAAGTCTGGGCTGCAGTGTAACCTGCCCTACTGCTTGGCCATATGACCTGATAACTACAACAGTGTTCGAGGTATTTATGGGAGAGTCTGGCAAGTCTTATCTGGAGAATTACAGGATTAGAGTTATGGAGCAAGTTCTCCTTTCGTAGCAGAGAACTACTGCATGCTTGAAACCAGCTTCTGGAGTGTTTCTGGGCCTGAGCAGAGACTGAGCACCTGGCTGTGGACCATCAAGTGACTATATGGCCAGTGCTGCCCATCATGCAATCAATATTACTGGATCTGAGTCATGAGGTTAGGTAGATGAATCAGCAATCCATTGTGTGGTTGAAATGGTACGTTCGAGTCAGATCTGAGCGGATCAAGAAGGCACAACTAAGTATACTCACAGGTGGCCTAGTCTCCCCTGTCATCTTTCTTCGCAGAGCAAACAGCTTCCTCTCAGCTCACGTCTATCACCATGTGAAGAGATTCCCGTGACCAGCTAATGGAAAAGGGAAAATCCTGAGCTGGTTCACAAATGGGTCAGCTCAATATGTTGGTGGCCCTAAAGGATGCTGCTGAGAGAAAACTCTTCCACTAAGTAGAGCTTCAAGGAGTGTAGTTAGGTTGTCAACTTTTTATGGAGGGTGATGTGGTCTGAGGTGAGCATATACATAGACTGTTAGGCAGATGATTGGGTAAATTGCTTGGGGAATTGGTGAAGGACCTGGAAGTAGCAAGATTGAATGACCAAAATAAGCCTGGGGATAAGGGGTGTGGATGGCCCTATGGGAATGGACACAAAGTTTTCAGGTTTTTGTCTCACATCAGTGCTCACTGGAGAGCATTCGGTGTAGATAAGGCACTAAATAACTACGGGACAAGAAGACTCCTGAAGGGTACCGTACCTGCAGGGTTGTTTGCAGGATGTGCTCTTGGCTCTGGTTGCTGTGGTGGGAGGCAGCTGCTGCTGGCAGACAGGTGGATTGGTATAAACCCAGAGGTTGGTAGAGAGATGCTCCTTTAAAGTGGTCCTCTCAGGACCCCATGCTCGCTCTATGTAGAGCACATGGAGTATTTATAACAGGCTTCTTGCTGGCGTGTCTCACCTGTGTGCTATTTTCCAAACACTACCTTTTTGTCCTAAATTCTCTGTAAATAAAATAAAATAAAATAAAATGTAATTTACTCTTTGAAAAAAAATCCAATAAACCACTGAATGTTTGATATCTATTGGAAGTCAGCCGGCCTCTGTCCTCAGCCTTCCACATGGGCATTCTGGGCCTGTGGAAGGGTAGCATGGTGGCAGGGATGGAACCCATGCTTAGGCCTCTCACCAAGCCTGAGCTAGCTATGTAGCTGATTTATGTATGACCTGTCAGGAGCAGAGGCCAATGCTGAATACTCAGCATGATCCAATCCTTGTAGAGAATGACCAACCACTTGGTGGCAAGTGCCCCTGCAAGGGACAGCAATTTGTCCTTACTGAGAATGACAAATACTCGGGGTATGGGTTTGACTTCCCTGTCTGCAGTTCCTATTCCAGTACCGCCATCCGAAAGCTTACAGAGTATTTGATTTAGTACTGACATGGGATTCCACATAGTGTTGTCTCAGACCAAGACCTATGGCGAAGGAGGTATGATGGACTCATCACACTGGGATCCACTGGTCCTCTTGTAGATCAGATTCCCCGGGAGCTGCCAGCCTCAGAGAATGTTGATGGCCCCTTAGAAACTCAGCAAGCTGGCAGTGTGAGAAATGGTACCCTGCCAGGTTAGGATTCTGTTTTCCAGAACACGGTATATACATGACAATAATGGCCATTAAGTAGTACTGTGTTTCAATAGCTAGAATATATGGATCTGAGAACCAATGGATGAAAGAGAGATTGGTCTATCTCACCATCCCTTCCAGCCACCAACTTGGGGAAGCTTGCACTTCCTGTCCTAGAATCTTAAGGCTCTGTGGGACTCAAGGTCCTGGGCTATGGGGATTGAGATACTTCCACAAGGGGAGGCAGTAAGGACTCCATTGACAAAGATTCCCGGCTAGTTGTTCTGGATTCCTCATGCTAGTAGACCAGTATACAAAGGAAGGAGCTAGGGTTGCTGCTGTGTAATGAGTATGTCTAAAACTTTTCTACTTCCTTGTGAACTTTCCTCATTCCCTGCTTCATGTGTGCTCCTTGAGACTATCTTTTGCACCCAAGTCCAGGTCTCAGGGTGCTTTTAGGGGAACAGAATAAGACAGTAGGGTTTTAAATTTTGTCCTCTGTGCAGTGGAATCCACTGAAGGGTTTTAAACAAGGGCGTACATGATCAGATTTGCATTTTAAAGAGATGACTCTGGTGGCTGTGTGAAGAAGGCATTGGAGAGGCCAGAGTGGACGCAGGGAGTCTAATTAGGAGACAATTATGATAGTCCAAACAAGAGGTGGTGGTGGTGTAAACTCATATGATGGTGGTGGTAGAGATGGAGAGAGAAGAAAATGCACTGGAGATACTTAGGGAGCAGAACTGATGAGACGAGAGGTCCCTTTATCTCTTTCAGATCAATCTGTTCAGAGCTTGTCTTAGCGCATGTTCCCATGTCTGCCCGCGTGCTCATTGTCCTCTCCAAGACCAGTCAGCAGCTCTCAGACAAGCCCTGCTTTGGTCTCTTGTTGGCAGCTGTCTTCCAGGAGGGAAGGACTATATGTGTGAATCAAAGAGATTCCTTATTGAATCTAACAGCACCACGGTGCTCTAGAACCCTGTGATAGGACCTTTCTAGCTTAGCCCAACCCAGAGAAGACTGTTCTCTGAGTTCTACTTCTGCTCAAGCCACTCTGAGTGGCATCTCTGAAAAACTCTCAGGTTCCAAGGCTGTGGTGTTCAGCTGATTGTCCCTGCAATGGGCAGGAGTCAGGACTGATTTGTGGGAACACGGTGGCAGCCTTTAAGGTTCCCAGAAGTTCTTGGTAGGGTGGCTGCAAAGAAATGGAATGGAAGAAAACTTTTCAAAAGACTGGATTTCCTCTCATCAGCCAGCTGCGGGCTCCAAGTGGTCAAAGTAACGGGACTGTACTTGTACCCAGGGGCAGTAAATGTGTGCTGGGCCAGGTGACAGGTTGGGCAGAGTCTGATAAATCCCAGGTTTCTGGCTTGGGTGACCAGTTGGTAGGATATTGAATTCAGTTTTGAATATACTGGGGAACGTGCAGATTGTAATGTTCAGCAGTGTGTTGAATGCATTTGTATTTCTAGTGCCTAAAATAATGCCTGGAAGGTGAGGAACTCAGATATTTGTCTAACTGCATTAGTTATATATATATATATATATATATATTAAAGATTTTATTTATTTTTTTAGAGAGAGAGGAAGGGAGACAGAGAGGGAGAGAAAGAGCAATGTATGGTTGCCTCTCACATGGTCCTCACTGGGGACCTGGCCCGCAACCCAGGCATGTGCCCTGACTGGGAATCGAACCAGGACCCTCTGGTTCCCAGCCCGCGCTCAATCCACTGAGCTACGCCAGCCAGGGCTGCATTAGTTATATTTTTCTTCTCAAATTCCTACCCAGCCTCAGTGACAGCTCAGGAATGTTGTTGTTACTTTACATTTGGAATGATTTAGGCCCTTGGTGAGGGACTAAGTTTGCTCACGTCCAAGGCCTCTCTCTCACTGATGAGGCCTGGCTTTGGGAAATGTCCACGAAGCACTTGACTCACAGAAGCCGAATTTGGATATTCAAGGTTATGAAGATCTGGGGGTGGGAGATGAAGACCCACGCCTGTCTTAGGATTCAGCTTTTCAGAATGAGGTGGTGACTGGGGAATGAGGTGAGGTGAGGGAGGCAACTTCCTCCTGGATCAGTACTACTGTAGTTCTGACTGGAGAGGTTACAAGTACAGGCTTTAGAGTTCAATAACTTGGGTTCAAATTTTCACTCCACCATTTCCTGGCTCTGTGACCTTGGGAAAGTAATTAATTTAACCTCCATCCCTTGTTTCCCATATTTGTAACGTGGAGATATTCATGTTATTTACCTTGTGAGAATCAAATGTGATATCAGCTCAATCTTTGGCACATACCATTCAGTAAATGTTATTAATAATAATTGAACCATCAATAATACTAATACTTACTTATATCTGTCTATCAACATCATATATTTCTTATATTCCATTTACCTTACAAATAAGGTGTCATCGTTATTACTCCCATTTTACATACGGGAAAGAAAGCTTGGAGAGGTGAAATGATTTCACCTGGTCAAGATTTTGGCGAAGCAGAGCCAACATATCAAGTCTTCTGACCCCAAATCCCATGCTGCCCATTACTCATCTCGTGGAAGTCTTAGGTATAATTGAGTGGGTCCATCTATCCAGCTCAGCAGCAATGTCAAAAGGTGGGACTCAAGTTCTAGGAGAGAGGACATGTCCAGGGGAGAGCCAACTCAGCATGCGTGTGCGTGTGCGTGTGCGTGTGCGTGTGTGTGTGTGCGTGTGTGTGTGTGTGTGTGTTGGGGGGGAGGTAAAATGGTGAAACATTTCTTCTCAATCTCCAAGTCCCCAGGAATCCCCAAGTTGTAGAGGGCATATTTCTGCCCTGTCCTTTCAATACCTTCTGAGCCCCCTTACCCTGATTCATCATGTGGAAAGCTCTATTCAACGGAGCTGAATTCAAATGGAAGAGAAAAACATTCTTTCTCTATAAGTCTCTGTATCCCACTGTCCAAACTGAGTCAACCACACGACTCAAGACCTGCGAGAAATCTGAGATCAGAATATGTAGATTTGAGTTTAGATTCTGTTACTCCAGGATTCTGAATAATTCCTTCTCTCTCTCTGGGCCCCAGTTTCCCTCTCAGGACCAGATGGGGACTGCCCCAGCTTGACACTTCATAACTCAATGTTGCACCCACATCTCCTACTTCTGGGGGGAGGAGGGAGGGCTTATGGGCCAGTGGCATCAATCTCCTTCCTGGGATGACTCCTCTGAGCTCTATATTTCTTGCCTAGAGTGACCAGGGAATTTTCTCCTATTGATTGCTTTCTGTAATCGAGCTTAACAAATAGAACTTCCCTCAAATGATTCTTCCAACTAAACTGATAGAAAGCTAACCTTGTTATATTTATTGACAGAACATTGAAATAAATATTATAGGTCTAGAGGGAATGTTTCAGCTCATTGATTTTTTTAAGGAAATAATAAATGGAGCCTATTCCCTTTGGCATATTATGCTGGGAATAATCTAAAAAAATGCTTAGCTTGTTCAACACAGAGCTTAGAAACTCTCCTTTCACTCCCCGTGGAGCAGGGCCCCCTTTGCATAAATCTGCTCTGGCCCAGACAATCAATTTTCAATTTTAATTATTTTCAAAACTCGTTTATTATTTGCTTGTTCTGTGAGTTCCGAGCTTTATCTTGGTGAGTCTGCAGCCAGAAGTGGGCTCAGACCCCTGGCCTAGGTCGGGGATGCATAAAAATTCTTAGTTCTGTCCACCAGAGAGGAAACGCACCATCCCTCCATCTAGGGTCTCTCGTTTGATAACAGGGGCCTGAAAATCTGCCTATTTTGTAAACAAAGTTTTATTGGAAAGCAGTCACGCCCATTGGTTTACACACTGTCTGTAGCTGTTTTCTACCACAATGGCAGGGGTGAGCGATTGTGACAGAGCCTAGACAGCCCGCAAAGCCTAAAATATTTACCGTCTAGTTCTTTACACAAGTTTGCCCACCCTGTTCTGGAGTCTTCTCTCCCCTGCTCTTCTAAGTGAGACTAGAATGCTCTACTCACTCGCTTGGGGGTCTCTCCTGGACTGAGTGGTTACCATAATAATATTAGCCAATGCCTCTACGGTGCTCTTCTAGGTCCCGGGCACTATCTTTAGGCTGTTTTACATCTATAAATAAATTTTGTTTCATCTTCACCACCACTTGAGGAGGTAAGATGATTGACCCTGTTTTTTTTGTTTTTAAGATTTGTTTTATTTTTAGAGAGGGGAAGGAGAAAGAGAAGGAGAGAAACATTGATGAGATGGGTGAGAGAAACACCCATCAGTCACTTCTTGAACGCCCCCAACCGGGGACCTGGCCCCCAATCTGGGCATGTGCCCTGACCAGGAATCAAACTGGTGACCTTTTGCTTTTCAGGATGACGCCCAGCCAACTGAGCCACACCGGTCAGGGCTGCACCCTGTTTTAAAAACGAGGAAAACCTGACACAGAAAAGTTAAGTAACTCACCTAAGGTTATGCAGGTAAAAAAAAGCAGGACTGGGATTTCAGTCCAGGCCTACTGGCTTCAGAGATAGCATCAGAGATGATGGGCTCTCAGAGAAGGCCTAGGTCAATGTCCCTAAAGTACAGATGGAGAAACTGAGGCCCATAGAGGGGTCGCATCGTTGGTGACCATATACAGACTCCTGCACAATCAAAGGTTTGGGTTGTTGGTCTTTTCCAATTAAAAATCATTCTTTGATCCGTTGTCCTCCCTGGCTATTAGCATATCCTTGACCTGCCAGTCAAAGCCAGATTGATTGGAGGAGTTTCTACGCCATCATTGTCGCCGTGTACTTCCCTCTCGTTCGCCATCAGCCCGCTCTGACCTGGCGTCCGCCCAGAGCCTGCCAAGAAGGCTCGTAATGATGCTCGAGCTGCAGGACAGTGCTTTCCAGCCTGTATTTGCAGGCTCTCTCTAGAGCCTTTAAAGCTGTTGACCGCTCCTTTCTCGAAATATTTCTCCCTAGCAACAATTTCCTGGCCTCTCCCTCTCCAGGCATTCTTTCTCAGGGTCCTGTTCTGCTTCTGCTTTGTCTGCCCTGTTAAATTTTAAGTTGCTCGGTGCTGCCTCCTAGGTCCTCGTATTACACTCAGGGTCAGACCATGGCTCCGACTATCTGTCACTTACCTACCACCCACGATTTCCCCAAATCTCAACCAGCTGCCTAAATCTCCTTCCTGGACTCCAAAATGTGTGTGCAACTGGACACCACCTGGAAGTCCCCCAGGTACTTCAAAACCAACTTCTTAATGCTGAACTCATTACTGTTCCCTCCAAACCTACTCCCCATAAATTACCAATATTGATGAGTTATCTCGCCACCCACCAAGCTGTTGGAGCCTGAGGCTTTTGCTGTCTCATGTCTTATTTAGAACTGGCCCTGTTGATTCTGGTTCTTAAATACCTCACATATATTCTCTCCATTTCACTCTCAATGCAACTGCCTTAGTTTATGTCTCTATCACCTCTCACTGGATAATTAACTAGTTAATGAATTCAACAACTATTTATTGCATATCCCCATGAGCTGCTGGGGGAAGCAGCATCAAGCAAGACAGATGCTGGCTTAGGTCTCATGGACTCAGATTCTTAGTAGGGGGAGACCCTCAGTAGACAAGAAAGCACATAAAATAATTTCAGATAATGTTAGTCCTGTGAAGAAAACAACATTGGGTAATGTAAATGAAAGTCGCTAGAGGTAAACTGCTTTAGACACTGAGGGTTAGGAAGGACTGTCTGAGGAGGTGACATTTGAGCTGAGACCTGGATGATAAGAAAGACCAGCCATGAAGATATGCAAGTGTTCTGGGTGGGATGGGGGGCGTGGAGCCTGGGATGGAATGAGCCTGGCTGGGTTCAAGGAACAAAAACAAAACAAACAAGCAAACAAACAAAAAGCCAGTGTAGCTGGAGTGTGGTGAGTTTGGGGAGACCCTTAGGACATGCATTTCAAGAGGCAGGTGAAGGTCACAGCATACTAGGCCTTATAGGCCATGGAAGCGAATATTTTATTCTAAGAGTGATGAGAAGCCTTCCAGAGGGTTTTAAGCAAATGAGATCTGATTTGTAATTTAGAAAGCTTACTCTGGCTGCTGTGTCGAGAACGGGTTGCACAAGGTCAATAGTGAAGGCAGGGAGATGGTTAGGAGGCCATTGCAACGGTGTGGCTAGGTTAGGATGAGGGAGGCAGAAATGGACAGAAAGAGAGATGGTGGAGTCAAGATCTGTTTTGGAGGTAGAGCCATCAGGATTGCAAATGGATCAGATGTGGGGAGTTGGAGAAAGAGGAAGTAAGGATGCTTCATGACTGTCTCCCTCCTCGTGCCTCATTGCAGAGAAAAGAGAGATCCCGGACAAGAATTCTAACTCCATCCCTTCCTCATGCTCTGACAACACTGTCTCAGAAAGGGGCTGAGGGTCAAACTCATCTTGCCTGGGGCAGCCTGGCCTGGAGTTGAGCCAACAGGGTGGGCCCCGGTCATGGACTGAGCCACAGGGAAGGGCTTGTGCTCAGCCAGGCTTATTCCCATTCTATCAGCCCCATCGGGCTTCGTCCTGAGAGCGATCACGCTAAAGAGCCACCAGCCCTCATCCCTGTTGCCCTGTCTGAGCCAGGCAAGGGGTGGGAGATGCTCATCACACAGCCTCGAAGGCCGAGGAGTCTGTGGTGCCCACTGGGCTGTGGTTTACACCCCACGTGGCAGGATGGGTGGGCATATTTTTGCACTTGGGAGACCCTGGGTGTCACAATTCCCTCCCTGGCCTGTTGGGAAGGATAGATTTGTGCCTCTAGAGGCTAAAAGAGAAAGGTGGAGCTTGGATTTAGCTTCATAGAAGCAGGCGAGTCCTCCATAGGGGAAGGTGGGGATAAAGAACAAGAAGATAGTTTTCTAGAATCTTCTAAATATGTATTTCCGGACTATGATCTCTGGAAATGGACTCAACAGAAGAATGTCCCCTTGTGTGACTCCCCACCCAGCCATCTTTCTGTCTCTAATGACCAACCTTAGAGAACAGAGGCCAAGAGTAGTAATGTCTTCAGGGACCAGACAGGTAATAAGTGAAGTGGGTGTTGTGGGGGCTATGGAGAGTTTATGCTCCAGATGCAGGGTGGGAGTCCAGATGGGGAGTGGCCCCTGCTCAGCTCCAGCAGATTGTTGACAGGTAGGAAGCTAAACCTGGTATGGTTGGAGCTTCTGAGTTTTCAAGAAAAGTCAGAAATCTGGAAATTTATGTGAAATCTCCTGAACTTGAAATGTTGGCAACTAAATCATTTAACAAAAACAAAAAAACCAAAAACCAGTGTGGGCCCAACAAGGCTGTAGGCTGCATTTGGCCTGCGGGTGGCCAGTTTGTAATGCTTGATATAGAATCACGGAGGGACCTGCGGCATAGTTGGGTCTAACAATAGCCAGGTGCACCAACCAATGCTGAGTGCAGATAAAAAGCACTAGGAAACATGTACAATTTAATGTTCCTGTGTTCCCAACCTACCAGTCCACTTCACTCTTCACAGCTGCAGAAGATGGAAATGCTCGTGACTTTTCATTTGAACTAAATACTGAGTGATATCCAGTGTCTCTGTTAACATCAATTCATTAGTTGATGGTTGAACACAAAATATGTTATCCCTATTCTCATAGATATGTGTATTCATTCATTCATTCATTCATTCATTCATTCAGTAAGCTCCTATGGTTATTGTGAAAGACACAACCCTGTCTCTGTCAGGTTAAAAGTGACCTATCACACCAGTCCGGAGAAAATAGGTGCCATAAGAGTTATGAACAAAGAGCTGTGTAATTGAAGCAGGAAGATAATATTGATTGCCTTTAGGGTACCTGGGGAAGGCTTCAGAGAGGAGGTGACATTTGACCTGAGCCTTGAAGGATGGGTGAATGGAGTGGAGAGGAAGTAGGTTTCAGTTAGGATTCTTGTGTGCAAGTAATAGAGCTAACTCCACATAGCTCATCAACAGGAGGCTGGGAGACCAGGCCCAGGAAAGGCAGGAATTAAGGAGGCTGTGGGAGTCTGGGATTCAGGACACAGGAAGCTGAGAAGCTGGTCCCCAGTAAGAGCAGATGGGAGAGGACGTGACTGCTGACGCCAAGGCTGTTTCTGCCACTACTGAAATTAACCTTCAAATGGCTCTGTGATCCTCGTGGCCCTTGCTCAAGGTTCAGAGTCCTGGGAGACAGTGACTGAGTGGTCAACTTTAGGCAGCCACCCCCAAGTCCCTCAAACTGATAAAGGGCAGGACTCTTTTCATGTGCATAGCTGGTGATGAGCAGTGGATAGCAGACCCAGGGAATTACTTTCTGCCATGACTGTGCAACCATGACTATTTCCAGCCCATGCTCACTAATGAGGAGGGCGCCCCCAAATTCTCCAGACTGAGCAGTTCTGTGGTGGGGGCAGTGCAGGGCCCCCAGAGGACTCCAGGCTCCGAGACGTGAGGTGGGGGGGCCAAGACCGAGGAGGGAGGTCGTACTGACCTCCCTTTCCGCAGGAGCCGGTAGCCATGTGTCTCCTTCCACCTCTGCTCTGCGTGGAGGCCCAGGCTGCCGCCAGGAGCCCAGTGGCTTCCAGTGTTCGACTGGACACAGGGCTTTGCTCTGGTCTCAGACTTCATTCCGCTTAGTCAACTGGAAAAATTAGGGCTTATTTCCTAAAGATAAGCACCTTTTAGTTCTTCTTATAAAATGAATGTTCAAAACTTAAAAGTAATTTAATTAGTATGGAAGCAATCTGAAGGTATAGTAATAAAAGATTGATTAAATAAATTTTGGTACATAAAATAGAATATGTTCAGATTAAAAAACAGCCTGACTATTCCAAACCTATTACAAAATTTCCACACACACACACACACACACACAGAAAAGTGACTGGAAGGATATATTTCCAAATGCTAATGATTATCTCTGGGGATTAAGATTCTGGGTGGATTTTATTTTCTCCTTTTTGATTTCTCTTGTCTTTTCTATGGTTTCTATAATAAACATGAAATACTTTTTAATTAGAAAGAGGTTTTCTTAGAAAAATGAACTTGGTGAGTACAATTGTCATTAGGGTGGATGAGCGACCTTTCTGTTCTCAGTCGTGAGAATCAGCTGTGCATATACTGAGTGACAGCGAACCCAGGCCCAAACAAAGCCGAGAGTGTGGCTGAGGAAAAGGTTGGGGGACATCTCTACTGCCTCCAAACCACCTTTTTCTTGCTCCTACCAGGGACAGCCATCTGCTTGGCAGCCCCTTTTCAGGGGTGAGGAAAGGGGTTTGTCCAGCCTCTGGCCGTCCAAGGGCCGTGCCTCCGCCTTGCTCAGTGATTTTGCCTGTGAGATTTAGGACACTTTTGCTATAATATTTATTCAGTTTTATGGCTTTAAATATAACACTAACTCCTAATAATCAATATTGATTTAACTATAATATCTTATTTATAGACACAGCCCTCTGGTTTGCATATGGACGCAAGCTCTAATGCACCAGAAATAAGCCACTCACTCCTCTGGGCCTGGGCCAGCGGCAGAGGAACTGGCAGCCTCTGATGAATGGCTCTGAGGCCACTACTGAGTTGGGGGTTTTTATGGTGCCAGCTTCTCCCTACTCCCTCCAGAATGGCTGCTCCCCACTAACCAGAGCTCCCCTGGGGTTGACGATGCCTGTTTGTTTCCTGCAACATAATTTTCAGTCTTCAGGAGATGGCATTCTTCCTGACCTCATTGAAGGGCAGTTACAACCAGTTCTAGGTGGAAATGCAAATGGGAAGAGGACCCTGAGGGAAAGAGAAATAGCCAGAAGTACTAAAGGATAGGGAAGGCCTGGGAAAGTAGGGACTTGCCCCCTCCCATCCAGGAGACCCTGATAGGACTGTGTTTCTAGAGAAGTTACTATTGTTGGTGTAATTAGTGTTGAAGAAAACCTGTTGGCAGCATGGCTGGCAGCTGCCCCTTGTAGGGGCAGGAGGCTGGCCTGGCAACCTTGGCGCAGTGTGACAGAGGTCCATGAGGAAGGGCAGAAGCAGCCAGAACTTAGAGCCTGGAGGAGAGAAGACCCAGAGACGCTGGTGAAATTTGCCCAAGACTACGAGGGAAAGGAGATGACCACCTCTTGTTTAACAAAGGGTCTGTGCCTTCCAGGGGCCAGAGCACAATGTCCATTGCTCAGAACACCCTCCTCTCCCTTTTGAGGTTCCTGGACATCTCCATTGGTATTTGGTGAGTGTGGTGTGGATTAATTATTTATCCCCTCCAACCCCTAAACACATACCTAACCTACAACATCCATTCACCCTTCTTCTGAAGCTGGCTCTAAATTCCACAGCTGAGTCTATGAGCAGGCCTTTCCAATCAAAGCATCTCTTGCCCTTGATTGTAAATTAGTTCAGGGCTTTTGCAAGAGCTGCAGAAGAGCCTGGTTTTCTTTCGCTGTACTAGAACCCAAGAGGGTGTAGTGGCTGGAGCTGCTGCAGTCATCTTGCCATCATGTGGAGCTTGGAAAAAAAGCCAACATGGAAGTGATCTGAGAGATAGCTTGCAAGCGATGCCCACAGTTTCCTCTGGACATACAACCTTTCTTAGGGAACTCTCCTCCTCCTTCCATGTGGTACTAGGCAGCATGTGACCTTCATTCCTGATCACAAATAATTTGATTGGATGAATACCTAACTCGACCTGACCAATTAGATTTTTTTCTTGTAGGTATTTGGAGCTGAGACATTAGGGACTAAATCAGTAAGATGGTGTTGGGCCCTAGAGCCATAAAGTCATGTAGAACCGGGGCCAGAGGGGATGCTCTTGGGACACGCCCCATACACATGCAAGTTGGAGTTACAGGGGAGCGCAAGGAAGCAGGCATAGCAATTCTGTTAATAATGTTTTGGTTACCTATTGCTGGGTGACAGACTAGCCCAAAAGTTAGTGGCTTAAAACAACTTATTATCTCTCAGGGTTCTGTGGGTTGACTGGACTTGGGTAGACGGTTTTCACCGAGGGTCTCACATACTGTCCTAATCAGAGTGTAGCTGGGCTGGCGCTACCTGAAAGCTCAGCTGGACTGGGTGTCCAGGATGGTGCACGCACTGGCTAGCCATGGACACTGGTTAGCAACGGATGCTGGCGGGAGGCTAGGAGCTCTGCTGGGGCTGTTTTCTGGAGCACCACCGCGTGACCTCTCCCTGTGGCTTGGGCTTCTCACCACGTGGCGGCTGGGCTCTGAGTGGGATTTCCTAAGCACAAGTGTCTGAAGAGAAGGGAGGCAGACACTGTCTGTCTTCTTAAAGACTAGAACTTGAGCGGGCACAGTATCCCTCCTCCCCTATTCTATCGCTCCAGCAGTCACCGGCCAGCCTAGACTCAGGAGTCGGGAGGATTTCACCTCTAGATGGGCAATGTCAGTGGTCAAGGGAGGGGAGGACGCGATGCTGGCCATATTAGAGAGAAGCTAGTACAAATGACAACTTCTAACAGACACAACTACCAACAACTGCTCAAGGCGCTGTTCTGAGTGTTTTGCATGTGCTGTCTCCTTTAATCCTCAGAAGAATAGTATTATTACCTAAATTATACAGATGAGGACATTGAGATGTGGAAAAGGCAAGTAATGAAGGATGGTTTAGTGTAAAGAAGCATAACATCCAACTAAAAAAGGTTTGAACAATATGCCCATGGATGATCTCACTTAACAGGGATGCAAGAAAGTAAGGCAAAACAGGGAAAGTGCAGCTGCTGGTTCAAAAACCTCAAGTTTCTTCCCAGCTTTTCACTCTGCTACGCTCAGAATGTGGGCAGCAGCCAATAGTCTCCTCTTGCCTTGGCAAGACGGCTGCAGCAGCTGACTCACATCTGCTCACAGATGAGTGAACCAGGGGTAAACACCTGACCAAGCTGGACCAATCAACGGCAACAACCTCACATGGCCACTCTAAGGCCAGGAGGGAGGGATACCTTCTCTTTGTGTCTTTTTTTCATTGATCATCCTGCAGACTTTTCTTTCTACGCATTGCCCAGAACTGGGATAAACCAACCACTGACAAAGGGGAATAAGATGATAAAGACTGGCTTAGACCAGTCATGATGGCTTCCTCAGGCTGGACGGAATGCTGCCTTATTTCTGAACAAACTTGTTTGCTGGCGAGGAAGGAGGTGGTGGGGGGTTAGCTGTTGCATAGGCAGCCAGTAGTTTGTACCACATGTCTCTTTAAGAAGCAAAGACAATGGCCTCTGTCCCTAAGGTTACAATTCCACTTTTGGGGGCTCTTATGGGCTGGAGGCACCGTTTCCTATCCATTAGCGTTTATGAGATTGCCTGTCATATCGTGACAACCAACTCTTTTTTTACTTAAGCTAACTTGAGTGGGTTTCTAATCTTGGCCAAATGTATTATGCCTACAACAACCACCGAGACACTTTGAGATATGTTTATTTCACAATTTTGTAGAATGTTGCATAATTGAATAGAATGCATGTGCCTGCTGGGCATCAGACTTGCAGCCAGTAGACCTGAGACTTAATTCATGAGGCTAACACAGGATGGGTGCTGCTTAGTGTGCTTGCTACCATTATTTCCTCCCGGAGCCATGGCGTCGTTGCCAGTCCACTACAGCAATCCTTCCCACTGAACCCAGAAGTGGCTTCAGAACGCACATCAACTCAATGCTCAAGGCCAGCCGACGGTCAGAGTTGATGTGCGAGATGAAATCCACTGCTGCTGCTGCTGTTCTCAGTAGCTCTGTAGCCCTGGAAAACCTCTTCCCTCCTCTAGGTCTGGGTCACTTGACACCAGCAAGGGGAATTGCGCTAGGCAATTTCTAAAGGTCTTCCATCATGGAGCGTCATCCAAATTCTACCTTCGGGCTGGGTGTAGCCCATGGTCTACGGTCACACCATAGGGAGCCAGCAGGTCAGTGACATGCCCCTGAGTGTAGGCAGTAGGTGTGGACCAGTGATGTTTTAGGCAGCAGGGATACTTTGTCACTTTGTAGGATCCCAGAGAATGTGGAGACTTCGGAGTTCTCACCCCGCAGTGTCACTGGAAGGGGCCCACAGGGGCAGCTGGACTCTGCTGCTGTGTGAGGATTCTGTGGGCACTTTACAGCTGTGGTCAAGAAAAAAATATGGATTCGGAGTCTGTCTCTACTTCTTCCCAGCTGTATAACCTTAGGATGGTTATCCAACCACTCCGGGCCTCAGTTTCCTTATCTGCAAATTGATAGCAATGCTACCTTTTTTATAGTAAAGATGAAATTTAAATAAGATCATACATGTAAAGCAACCAGCTGAGTATTTGGTAGATGGGAAGTACTAAATGATAGCTATTCTTGTTCTGCAGTTTGGGGGGATTTTTCCATGTTTTTAGGGGGTGGCAGTCCTTTCCCTCATCCAGAGTCCAAGAAGGTCTCTTTGCCGAGTCCAGGGCAGGCAGGAGGAGAGTCCGTGAAGATGGTGGGGATAGCCCAGGACCTGCTGTTTCCATTGGACACTGAGAAGACCCACTGGGTCCCATGGTTTAGGCAACAGCAGCACGCGAGACTCATTTGGAGAACAGTGGCCGGGAGCTGGGGCCCGTGGGGGGACTGGAAATATGAAGCTTAGCCCAGAGAAGATCCAGGCAGGGGACTCTGTTTTTCCTTTTTCTTTTTTAAAGACTTTATCTATTTTCAGAAAGAGGGGAAGGGAGGGAGAAAGAGAGGGAGAGAAACATTGATGAGCAAGAGATACATTGATCAGTTGCCTCTCCCATGCCCCCAACTGGGGACCTGGCCTGCAACCCAGGCATGTGCCCTGACTGGGAATGGAACTGGCAAACTTTTAGTTTGCAGGCCAGCACTCAAACCACTGAGCCACACCAGCCAGGGTTGTTTTTTCTCTTAGACCACTGAAAGGCTGTCCCGGGTTGCAGCCCTGGAGAGGAGGGAGGGATCACAGAAGGCGCTCTGATGGGACGTGGATTCTGGTACTTGCAGCGGGCCACCATCCAGAGGTCCAAAGCAGGGCTATGCTCCCCACTCCCCCCACCCCCAGTTCTCTTCTCACTTCACACCAGTGGCTATCGACTCTGAGTCCCAGAATCACATGGCAGCTTTCTAAAAACACCACTTCCTGAGCCCCGCCCAGGAAAGCACTGCTGATCCAGTAGATCGTGGGGGGGAGGGGTGAGCACAGAATCCCCATATCCTGCTCTCAAGTCCCTCCTTTTCCTTGCCTTAGTGGAGTAGGTTTTGCTTTCTTAAAACGAAGGACCCACAAATTAGAGGCACCTGGAGTTTCTACGCCCTGGTGTGGAGGCCTTAGTCCCTTCTAGGGGCTGGCATCAGGCCAACTAAGGGTTGGCACACATAAGCCTTGGCTCTGACTCCAATTCCTTTGTGGTTCAGGCCATGGCAGCCAGGCACAGCTGGCGAAGAAGCTCCTCATCATCTCTGCGTGTGGTGTTGCATGGTGGCTCAGACTCTCAGAACATAGGGGACATTCATGCCCCTCCAACCCACCCAAGGGGCACCAAGAAGCTCCTGGGGTGCCTTGCTGCCTCTGGATCCCCTGGACTGGATGATGGGGGCCAGCTCAGGGAAAGCGAGCAACTGGCAAAGACCTAGACTCTCACTATGGCACTTCTGATACCCAGGAGTTTTCAGGAGGCACTGACAGTTGCTGGTGGGGCTGGGGGGGCAGGTAGAGGGAGAGGGAAATACATTTTTAAAGATAACCTGGAGGCAAATATAATATTTATACTTATTTATCCTCAGAGCTCACTCGCAAGGCCCCAGACATGTCTAATGAGCAGGAATTGCAAAATGGCCACGGATCCTACTTGTTTGCCTTCTCACAGCCTCTGAGCAGCCACACGGACCCAGATTTTTCAACCGTGTGACTGCTGCAGGCAAAACGGCTGTAAGGAACACCGGCACGTGCGTGAGCCCCTGCTCCCGGAGGCATCAGGCCACAAAACTGCCGATCCAGGAAAATAAGGCACTCCCCTCCACCCACCAACTTGGCAGAACACAGAGCATCCACACACACACACGTGAGCCCACGTGACATACATATGCACATGTATGGGCAAACGTGCATGCATGCACACAGTGAGACACACGGGGACCCTCCCTCACAGGCCTGCAGACACACCCCTGTCCAAGGCCACACACACTCTCCAAAGCAGGTGTGACATGTGGTTCTTCTGGACAGAATGCCCCCTGACTGGGGTCCTGTTCTGGATGCGGGCTCCTGTTTATTCTGCTTGTGCTGGACATCAGTGGCCATAAATAATATCTGAAGGAGCTCGCTATGTGTAACGTCAACAGGATTAATGAAAACCAGCGCAATCTGCTCTGGAATGAAGTGACATGCAGTTTACTATATGGTTAACACAAGCATCTGTGCACAGTATGTATTTATAGAAATATATATGTGGTGCACACAAATAAAAAAATATATAGGGAAGCCCGTAGCTCATGGGAGTATGTCTGTCCTGGTCCCTGACTCCCAGGCTGGGTCAGGTCCACCATTAGAAGATGTCAGAGTCACTGGTGTTCTTTCGTGAAGAAGCCGTTATTATAGCGGTTGTTCTATCACTGTTTGTGATATTAGCTGTTCCTGTCTCAGGTACCCTGGCCTCTGAGGAAGAGGAAGGGCCAATCTCTTTGCTCACCTTGTACTCTGAGTGCCGGCACATGGCTGGTGCTCTGTAAATTGGTGGTTGGATTTGAGCGAAGTCACGGTCCTTTCCTTCTGTTGACTCTCCTCTCTGTGTCACTGGACAATCAGGTCTCACACCTTTGCGCCAAGAGGGTCGCTTCTTTTCATACTCACTTCAGAGAATTCCAAGGCGTGGTCTGAAAAGTTCACACTTCAAATACAGCACTGGGGTCAAGTGTATTTCTAACAAGATTTTCCTCCTCTGTGCTGCTGATGGCCTGTTTATCTGGAGAAACACCATCTCTTTGTTTACCTGGGGTCCTGGTCTGTGTGCAAATTCCTTCCTAAGGGTTGGGTTGTGGATGGCCTGACTGGGCTGCGGTGGGAGGGGACATGTTTTGGAGAGTCATAACCGGTTCAGGTGTTCATAGGACAATGTCATTTGTCATGGTCATTTCCAGATAGAGTCTGACCTGAAAAATATTTTTATGGAAGGAATTCTGTGTTCTGAAAGCCATGGTCTGGGGTCTTCATCTGCAACCATTGCAGTGGGTCGCACTTGACCAGTTTTGCTATGAGTCGAGAGCGGGGATGGGCAAGACTGGTCTCTCAACGGATCAGGCCAAGAACAGCAGTTCATCCTGACCCACTCAGTACGCTAATTTCCACCAAAATGCTTGCTCTGGCCCTGGCTGGCATAGCTCAGTGGATTGAGTGCGGGCTGCGAACTAAAGGGTTGTGGTTCGATTCCCAGTCAGGGCACATGCCTGGGTTACAGGCCAGGTCCCCGGTGGGGGCCATGTGAGAGGCAACCATACATCGATGTTTCTCTACCTCTCTTTCTCCCTCCCTTCCCTTCTGTCTAAAAATAAATAAATAAAATCTTAAAAAAATGCTTGCTCTGGCTTCTAGGTGGCTGCCCCCTTAACTCCAGAGGAAAAGAAACAGCAGCAGTTTCCTAGATGCCATTGACATGATTTTATTTTGACAGCTCGGGAGTGCCTTTGATAAACAGCTGGTTTTGCTGGCTAATTACTGTTAAAAGAAGAGTTTCTGGCTGGCAGCTTCAAAACCCACATCATCCTTTTTTGGCAGAATGCTTCCAATACATACCCGGCTTATGAACCCGCATATCAGGACACCTCGTTTCGTTACATAACAAGGTGTGCTTTCGGGTACCCCCAATGTCATGGCTGAACGAGAAAATCCTTGGTTCGGACACTGTCTCCTTTCAATTCCTATGAGATGTCTAAAACAACTACCATGACACCTGCGGTTCCGGCTCTGCTGGGTGGGCCTGGCCCCTGGGTTCCAGGGACACTACCTCCTCCTCCTGTGTCTTTCCAATCCAGAGGCGACAGTGGCTTCCTGTTAACCTCTGGTCACCTCACTGCCTCCTCGTTGGGCTTCACCTTCTCTGTCACCCATGTAACCAATTCCCTGAATTAAGTTCCTTCTGGTATAAATTCCTAAGGCAGTTTCTGTTTTCTAGGTTACATTTTGACTCATGCAGTCGTTTTTGTTGTTCAGGTTGGTGGGTGTCTGATTTGAAAAGGGGAGGATCTGTTGAAAACAACGGGGCTCGTGACTGAATAATTCCTTTGAGTTGCCAGTGAGCACCCCAGACCATCTCCCTCAACATCCCAGCTCAGGATCCCAACCTGGAGGGCTCTTTTTTCTTTTCTTTTCCTTTATTTTTCTCTAAAGATTTTAATTTATTTTTAGAGAGAGAGGAGAGAGGGAGAAAGAGGGGGAGAGAAACCTCGATCGGTTGCCTCTTGTATGTGGCGACAGTTGGTTTGGTGGGATGATGCCCAACCAACTGAGCCACACCGGTCAGGGTGTCGGAAGGGCTCTTTTTGTCATGTCAGCCCTTTCCAGGCACTTGGGGCGACTTCATGTCTGCATCTTATTGACTTTTAGTTTGGCCCATGTATCGGGGGGAATTTAAGTGAATGAGGTGCTCCCGAAGCCAGATTTGTTCCGCAGGCTGAAGTGATGGCTCCATCGCAGAATTTCCTACGAGTATTCCAACATGTGATGGCTGGAGCTTTCATAAGTGTTATTATACAAGAAAAGGGGTTCGGAGGGCAAATAGCTCCGAGAAGCATTGGGCTAAGCAGGTTTGGGAGGCTTCTCTACTCCAGGACTTTTCAGAGCCTTCAAGTTGCCGAGATCCCTGTGACTCTCCAAGACGGAAGCGCAGCCTGCGGAGTTTCCTAAGCTCACTCAACCTCGGAATCTCTTTTTATGGAATAGCTTATGGGAAACGCGTCCAATCAGATCCACTCAAGAAAACCTTCTCTGTGGCCCACACTTTAATTTTTGGTGGCCCCATTTGTCTGTGTGCTGGGTGGGAGCTAGTGCTCTCTTCAGGGGAAAAGTATTGCCCTCTCTGTGGACAGGAGTGACCATCCATTTGGATGGAAGTCCTAGTTCACTGTGCTTCCTGAAGTGGACACCAGTTCTTATTTCCTTAGTATTTCGTCTGTATTTATCTGCCCATCCCTAACCACAGGAGAAAGGTGGTCTATATCCATTGATTATAATGAAGAAGCTGAAGCAGGACTGCTAGTACAACTGAATGAGGGAATGCATGGACCCCACTTGGCAGTGTGCTTGGCACTTTGGAAGGGCTCAACAAATACTAAACAGTCATGGGCTCTCAGCTGCATTGGTCCAGTCTCTTTATGTGTCATCATGCAAGTTGACAAAGGGGCTAGGTCAACAAGAACCTTTAGATCTATGGGTCCCCTAGCTCCTCCCATGGATTCTGAGATCTGGCCAATGCCCCAGGGACCCAGGCTGCATGGGGCCTCCAGCAATCTCTTACACAGATTAAGTCCCATGATAATCTTTGCCCCTCATAGGACTTACCCAGGCCCAGCAGTCCTCTCTCTGTTCCGTCCTCTCTTCGGCTGTGTCCCCAAGTTCTTAGCTAGGTTCTACCTGGCTCAGTCCATGCAGTCTGATTCCACTAACCCCCAAATTCCACTAACACCCCCTTGGTCTGGACAGCAGTTCCCCCATCATCCAGCAGAAACAGAGGTGGGAGGTTACTACAGGAACATTTGGAATTGGGAACCAACAGGAACTCTCACACCAGGCACCGAAAGCTCAGACTAGCAAAAACAAAAGCACATTTGTCCCAAGGAGCTGGTGATCACAGTCCCCTCCTGGCCAGGGAGCAGTGAACTTCACTGGGTGCTTCTTGCTCCAGCCTCCCCAGGGACAGGGCCCTCCTTGATGCCTGGGGGGCTGCCCTTTCCTGGAGGGGAGAATGCTGCCGCTGGGCCCCAACCCTTGCCCTCCTGCCCTCCCAGCTTGAGCCAGAGCCGGAAGGACCGCTTCCAACAGTGACTCAGCCCGCGTCCTCCCCTGGCCAGGCCTCTGTGGCTGCGGGCGTTCACTTCCGAAGCTCTGGATCCACTGTCTGGGTGTTCTGCTCCTCCCCAATCCCCACTAGCATTTCACTTTGGAAGTTTTCAAACA
This sequence comes from Micronycteris hirsuta, assembly GCA_004026765.1. Lineage (NCBI taxonomy): Eukaryota > Metazoa > Chordata > Mammalia > Chiroptera > Phyllostomidae > Micronycteris > Micronycteris hirsuta. Next base: position 25,900 of record PVJI01004309.1, read on the forward strand.
GAGACAAGCTGGAAGAATAGTTCCATTATTATCCATAAATCCTCCATCGAGAGTCAGCATTGGTTAACATTCTGTCATGTTTGCTATATCTTTCTCTCTCTGATACAGAATTTGAAAATGAGCTGTAGACATCATGACACCTCACCCCTAAATACTTACCACGCTTCTCCTGAGAATAACGGTGTTCTTCATATCCACACTGCTGTTTTGCACTTGAGAAAATTAACAGTGATTCCACAAAATCAGTCAATCGCCAGCTTCTATTCATTCTTCCCAATTGTCCTAAAATGCTTTTTATAGCTGTGTTTTTTCTTTTTTTTAAATTGAACAAGAAGCCAATACAGGTATATGTTTTGCATTTGGTCTTTTAAAATTTATGACAGTTGCCTTAGCTTTTCTTTTTCCTTCTTATTACATTAACTTTTGAAGAGTAGAGGCTAGATTTTTTTTTATAGAAAATTCTAGATGCTAAATTTATCTGATTGTTTCCTCCTGGTGTCATTTAACTTGTTTCTCTTTTGCCCATTTATCCTGGAAACTGGAACTTAGTTCTAGGTGCTTTATTAGTCAAATTAAACATTGTTCGCAAGAATGCGTCCCAGGTGCTGTACCTTCATATTGTAACACAGCAGAAATGCGTCCTAATTTTTTTCGAACTTTTCCTTGAAGTTCACATTGAAAGAATGAAATAAGGTTTCACAGTCACGTATTGTATGTCAAGTACTTGTACAGTGGTCTAATCTGGACTCAGAAAACAGTTTGGGGGGAGGAGGTCGACATCTTGGATTACAGATGAAGAGCTGAGACTCAGACCCGGGAAGAAATGAGTATTTGTTGAGTAACTACTGCGGGCCAGGCACGGAGCCAGGCATTTTGTTCCATCTGTGTTATGATGCCCATGTCATGTAGGGGGCGCAGTCTGGGGAGTTAAGTGGTTTGCCTGAGGTCCCATAGTCAATTAAGTAGCAGTGCTAACTTTACACACAGATCTTTTTATTCCCTGCCCTGAGTTCCTTCTGCCCACCCATGCTGCCCCCTCTCCCCGGACCCCGTCTTCAGGGGTCTGCTCATCTAGTGGATGAACCAGTCCGCTGCTCAGATCCCGTGTGCTGGCCAGGCCCGGTAAGCTCATCCTCCAGGAGGCCCTGAGCAGTGACGCTGAGGCTCCGGATGCTGAGTCCAGCCTTTGAGGAAGATGCTTTTGATCAGTGGTGTCTTTTTCAGTCTCCCTCTGGCATTGCCAGTGCCAGGGTAGGGGCAGGGTAGGTGAGTGGGCACATCTTCTGCCTCTCCCTAGAATTCAAGCGGAGATGGAACAGGTATGGTGGGGAGGCCTGAGCAGGTCTTCCTAATCCCGGGACTCCAAAGTACCGGGTCACAAACCTAGAGTCTAAGCAGAAGGCATTTGGGGAAACCAAGGCCCAAAGAGGGCAGAGGTCCTTCGCCAGGTCACACAGCCAGTTGGAGGTGCATCTAGGAGTGAACTGCAGTCGAGGGTCTGGCTCAAGTCTAGTGCTCCTTGCAAAGTTTCCATTCTGTTGCCTTCATTATTTATGTGATTCCTTCTTGTGGTGGCGAGGGACCTGGAGCAGGAGAGGTAAGCAGAGGGTGAGATGACGGGGTGGAGGTGTGGGTGCAGGCAGTGCGTATGTACATCTGTATGTGTGTGTGTCTTAGGGGTAGCCTCCAAGACAGGCTTCCCTGACGTCACTGTGTCTTCCTGGGAGACACCGGGACAACTGTCCTTCGGCCATCCCTGTTGACTTGATTAGACCTTCATCTTCTCACCTGGGGCTCTGACATCAGCCTCCTCATGGATCTCTAGCTTCCAGTTTTACCACTTCTAACCTGCTCCCTACATCGTGGCCAGAGTGACCTTTTTTTTTTTTTTTTTTTTTTAAGGTTTTATTTATTTATTTTCAGAGAGAGGAGAAAGGAGGGAGAAAGAGCAATGTATGGTTGCCTCTCACATGGTCCTCATTGGGGACCTGGCCCGCAACCCAGGCATGTGCCCCGATTGGGAATCGAACCGGGACCCTCTTGTTCCCAGCCCGCGCTCAATCCACTGAGCTACACCAGCCGGGCACAGAGTGACCTTTTTAAAACACCCTCTGTCCAGGTCATCCCTGTTTAAACCCTTGTACCAGTTGTTGTTGCCGAGCCAAATAGAGTGGCCTAAAACAACCACAATTTTAGCTTATGATTCTGTTGGTCAAATGGGTGCTCGTTCTGGCCTGGGCCAGCTTGACTGACCTGGGCTCTATCGCGTGTCGGGGGGCAGGTTGGCTGGTGGCCGCATGATCCAGGATGGTTGTGACTGGGACAGAGCTCGGCTAGGACACCTCGTTTCTTCTCCATGTGGTCTCTGAGGCTTGTTTCTTGCTGATTTCCAAGAACAGCAGAAAAGGAAACCCCAGCATGTGAGCACTTGACAAACCTCTTCTTGCATCGCCTTTGCTGCAGGAAGTGCATGGCTGGTCCCAGCTGCCACGGGGAGACGGGGGAGACCGTGGAGACTGGGTGGAGAAACAGGCTCCTCCTCATTATGGGCGGGGACAGTCCATCACAGTTTCAGCAGTCTATCACAATCTTACGCGATTCCCCAGTGTCCTCAGCATAAAACTCTTTAGCCCGTTCTCTGTGCCCTCTGTGATCTCTTCCCAAGCTGCCTTCCTGTTATCTACCTTGTACAAGCCTTCTGCTGTTTTAATTCCAGAATCTCACTATTTTCAAAGCACCTTTCCTCCTCCAAGCCTTTGCATGCACTGTTACCCCTGTCTGGGATGTCTCTCCACTACCATCCCCCACCTCATGCCTATTCATTTGCTCAAGGTCCAGCTCCCATGCTACCTTTTCCTAGAAGCCCTTTCCACTTCATCTGCATCCTAATTCATCCTCACATCCAGATCTCTGAGCTTTTCTTGTGTCTCTGTTATAGCACTTTTCCCCTCTTGTCTGAGAGCAGAAGCTTTGCTCATGGCTAGTAGGGTGAGGGCTCTGGAGTCAGGCTGACCAGGTTTGGATCCCAGCTCTGTACCGACTGTATGACTGCACATGCCACTTCCCCTCCCTAACCTTTGGTTTCCTCATTTATAAGAACAGGAGGAAAGTAATGGTCCTGGCTACATGAGGTTGTTTTACAAATCCAAGAATGCTCGTGTGAAGTGCTTGGCAGGGTGAGTGAATTCCCACAGGCCGCAAGCACTTGGTGATCAGAGGCAGTGTTAGTTAAACCTCCTCCCTAGGCCCAGCACATGGCTTGACACAGAGCAGGTGGGGGAGATCCTGACAACTGTGTCTGTGAATTGACATCCCCTGCAAATAATAATAATGGGCCCTAAAGATGCAGCTGACATGGGACTTACCTGGGTTTTGGCTTTTTTGTGGCACCCTTTAGTGTGGGATAAGGCCGAGCGGCAATGAAGCAATGAAGTAGATGCTAATAATATCATTATATGCTGAATAATTAACTGTCATTTAAATATTCATATGTTGTTGGGGGCAAGGCCTTTTATCAGCATCTGGGGATGTGTCAGCAGAGGAAGGAGATGGATGTCAGCCAAGCTGACTTTGCCTATGAAGGGCGACCTGGGGTCCAGAGAGAGCTGTTGGAGTGGCCACCAGACAGTCAGCTAATATATAACCGCAATATCCCCACGTGATAAACTGCAATTTCATAAACGCTTGATGCATATGAGCAAACCTAAAACAATATTGGAAGCATTAATTTCATTTGACTAATGTTTATCTATATTTTATTCTGTTCCATCTTTAAAGAGTCCTTTCTTTCCTGCTAAGGGAGTGATTCCAGAATCCTGCAGAGGGGCTGGAGCAGAGGGGGGCGGAAGGGGCCGGAGGTTCTTCCCTGCTCTGCGCCCTGAGCTGCAGACACGGGCTCGGGGCCTGTGCAGTGGGCTGTCCCTGAGCCTTGGAGTCCTGCCTTGGGGAGTTCTGCTTCTGGCTCTTTGGAAGAAGAACTCAGGCTCTCAGCTGAGGTCAGAGGAGAGTGGTGAGGGCACCTAGGCCCTGGCCAAGTGGGCTGTAGCTGCCGTAGATTCCCCTCTTGTTTCTGTTAGGGATGAGCCTAGAGGGCTCCCTGGAGGGAGAGGTTTGGGAAGGCAGGGGCTGTTTCAAAGCAATTACCCCACAGTGGGGAAAGAGGATGAAAGCAGAGAGGGGGAGAAAGGAAGTTGAGGGAGAAGGACGAGAGGTTGGAGGAGGATGAAGAGAAGGAAGGAGAGGAAAGGCAAGAACCAGGGGAAGGACCCTGAAGAGGCTGGTGACAGGAAGAGCTGGCTATCCTGCAAGGAGGGAGGCAGCCTGGTGTGGGATTAACAGCAGGGGGTCTGGAATTAGACAGTCCTGGGCTTGAGTTCTGGCTGCGCCTCTAATTAGATGTGTGACCTGGGGAATGAAGCTCACCTCCAAACCTTAGTTTCCCATTTGCGAAATGGGAGAAGCAATAGTACTTAACTGGTGTATCGTTAATTGTCTAGTTCTGCATAAATTCTAACAAATTACCACAAACTTCTCAGATTTAAATAACACATTTCTCACTGTTTCTGTGGGTCAGGAGTTCGGACACAGCTTAGCTGGGACATCTGAAGGATTCACAGGCTGCAGACCAGGTGCCAGCGGGGTGTACTCTCAGCTGGAGGCACAGCTGGGGAAGAATCTGCTTCCAAGCTCACTCAGATTGCTGGCAGAATTTACGTCTTTGCCTGTTTGGACCACGGGCTGTGGCTTTTTGCTGGTTGTCTGTTGGAGGTGTCCCTCACCTCCTGCATGTCACCCATGATTGCTGGCCATGCGGGCTTCTCCAATATGGTCACTTACTTCCTCAAGCCTGTAAGGAGAGTCTCCATCCCAACCTTCAAAGACAGAGTCTTATATAATGTGACATAATCCTGGGAGTGACATCCATCATCTTTGCCATATCCTACTGGTTAGAAACAAGTCACTCATGGGAGGGGATTGCATGAGGGCATGAGGACCAGCAGATGGGGACCACCTTCGAGTGTGTCCAGCATAACTGACGGTGACAGCTTGCATCTACTCAGTGCCAGACACTGTTCTAAGTGCTTTTCATGAACTGTCTTTTGATCTTCAGAACAACCCCGTGACGTGCTATCATCACCACGACTGCACTGATGAAGAAATGGCAACACAAGAGGTTAAGCAGCAGTGGTATCGTTAGTAGCAGGTAGAGTTTGCCCATGAACCATGCCCTCTGGGTCCAGGCTCCAAACTCTTAGCCACTATGAGATCCCCTCTCGCTGCACCGCTTGTGAAGATAATGCACAGGAGATGCCAAGTACAGGTCCTGGTACAAGGCCTAATAAACACTACCCCCAATAAGTTGTTTGTGGCTCAGCCTTCTTTGGTAGCCTCTGCTTGCCTCCTGCACCCACATGGAGGCCAGAGCCACAAGCACTTCACATCCCCAGAACAGCTGAGCCAAGCCCCAGAGCACAGGAGGGCAGAGTGGGGAGATGGAAGAACGACACAGTGTGTGCTTCCTTTGCCTGAACCATCCCCAGCCCAAAGCTATTGATCTCTCAGCCCTCAGCTTAAAAGTCTCTTGTTTCTTATTATGCTGTAACAAATTACTGTCAATGTTGTGGCTTGAAACAGCACAAATTTGTTATCTTACAGCCAGACATCTGGTCTCGCTGTGCCATAATCAAGGTGTTGGCAGGACTGTGTTTTTTTCTAGATGATCTAGGGGAGAACCTGGTCCTGGTCTTTTTTCTTTTTCCTGTCCCGGTTTCCAGAGACCACCTGCATTTCTTGGCTGTGGTGACTTCCTCTGTCTTCAAAGTCAGCAATGGCCAATGCAGTCTTTCTTACGCTGCCTCACGCTGATGTCAACTCTTCTTTTGCCTCTGGATTCCACTTTTAAGGACCCTGGTGATTATACTGGGCCCATCCAGATAATCCAGAATGATCTCTCCACTTTAAAGTCATCTGATCGGCAAACTTAATTCCATCTGCAACCATAGTTCCCCACTTGCCACGCGGCATACTCACAGTTTCAGGGATTAGGATGCCGTTATGGACTGAATATTTGTGTCCCTCCTCCCAAATTCATATGTTGAAATCCCAGTGCAATGGTATTAGGGGTCTTTGGAAGGTAATTAGTATTACTGGAGGTCATCAGGTGGAGTCCTAATGAATGGGATTTGTGCTTTTGTGAAAGGGACCTCAGAGAGCTCCCTCGTCCCTTTTGCCACAGGAGGGCACAGTGAGAAGACAGTGTCACTGAACCAGAAAGTGGACCTTCACCAGACACTGAGTCTGCCAGCACCATGATCTTGGTCTTCCAGCCTCCAGAGCTGAGAAATAAATTTCTGCGGTTGAAGCCACACAGTCTGTGTTATTTTCTCATAGTAGCCCAAACACAGACTAAGACAGACATGGATATCTCTGGGGGAGTCAGTCTTCTGCTGACCACAGTTCCTGAGGGGGCCCAAGTTGGGTGCTGTGCCCAGTTCCCACCTGGACCCTTCACTTCTCCATTACTACCTTTATTTAGCTTCCTTCTGGGGGTCTCACATGCTCTTAGAAGCCAGGAGTTAATATAAATTAATTCTCGGAGTGTAAGATAATGAGTGGTGGCCCTGTGGCAAAAGGAGACCTGTTTCAAACTCAAAAATTTTAAAATATTGTGCCGGCCAAGTAAAAGCGTCTGTGGTCATGTGCAGCCTGCAGGCTGCCAGCATGCTTCTGGGGGTCTTGTCAGACTATGAGCACCTGCGATGGGAGCTGGGCCGCAGGGAAGCCAGCACCTCGGCGGGAGGCAGAGGCACGCCCCGGGCAGCCCAGTCAGGGCAAGCTCTCCTGCTCTGGGCCAGTGCAGCCTGTGCCAGGCACCGGTCAGCTGCTCTCGGGCTCTCCTAGCCCAGTGCTTGTGCGGGGCACGACCTGCACACCGTCTGTGGTCCTGTCCTCGCACCTCATGCAGTGTGTGACCCGTAGCACACACGTGGACTGGATATTGAGTGTGTAATTGAATGGAATCCAGTGCCTTGTCGTGTTCTCTCACCCTGTTCAGGGATATGTGACCTCCTTCCAAAGAGCTCCGCTTCTTTTGACAGGCGCCAGCCACGGAGACAGGCACAGAGCATGAGTGGATGTGTGTGTGTGTGTGTGTGTGTGTGTGCACATGCATTAATTACAAGCTTCAGTGACTTGGAACCCAAGGTCTTTGTACCTTTGTGGGAAATCACCATGACCTGTGACCCAAAGGCCGGGGCCAGGGGCTGGCACCCAGAGGGGGTTCCCGCCTGTCCTTGCGGCTGCCCCTGTGGCTTCCTTCCCACTCCCTTCCACCACCCCCTTACATTCGAGATTCCCTGGAGGTCGGTCCTGGTGTAATTACAGGGTATCTGCTGCCTCCCTATAAATCTAATAGACTTTTTGGCCTTGTCAGATTAAAACTTACCTATCAACCCGCCGCAGTCCTCTAGATCTCCCTAAATCTGTACTTGGGAGAGAATTTATGGTCAGGAATTGCATTTTGCAAAATGATTAAAGTTGCCAAACAGCCATAAAAAGTTGCAGGAGGAGATATGGTTTTTTTGAAAGTCTGCTTAATTTATAAGGGGTGGAAGGTTTATTGTCATTTAGCGTCCACGGCAAGGCAGCGATGGAGCGTTCAGCGGCAGCTGTGCACAGCTGCTCTCGCTTTATGCCTTTTACATGTTTTTAAATTGCCCTGTTTGAATCTGGCCTTCTGCAGCAGCTGAACCGCCGCAGCGGCCCGGTTTGCAGGAGAGTGGCTGCCCCCCTGCCCTCCGATGCTTAGCCCCACTCATCCCCGCTGCCCCCCACCCCCTCCAGGCTCGCCTTCTCTGAAGCATTGCTGGCTGATTTCACCCCATGGTGACCACTTCATCCCATTCCACAGTCCTGGGCTGGCTCCCGAAAACATTAACAAATACTCACACGTATGAAGGCTTTTAAGTTTATAGGCGATTTCATAGGTAGTATCTTAGTACTTATCACTCCAGATTAAATGATTGAATGAGATGAACCATGTAACGCTCTAAACACAAGGCTGCTATTTAGTGAGCTAATAGATCTAACAGTCTTCTTATTCTCTCCTTGTTTTTTCTTTTTTTGAATTCTCGTTTCTTCGTTCTGTTCTGGTTGACTGTTTATTTCTTCTTTACATTCCAAATTGTTGTTTTGATCACTGGCTTCCTTCCCTTCACTTTGGTTCCCTGTGGATTTTTCTTTATTTCACTTAGTGTAGTCTTCATTTCTCCCCTTACACTTTTGTCATACTCATTGAGTTCTCTGAGCATCCTTATCACCAGTGTTTTGAACTCTGCATCTGATAGGTTTGTTATCTATGTTCATTTCATTTACTTCTTCCTCTGGGGTTTTGTTCTGTTCTTTCATTTGGGCCATATTTTCTTTGTCTCCTCAGTTTGGCAGCCTCCCTGTGTTTGTTTCTGTGTATCAGGTAGAGCTGCTTTGACTCCCTGTCTTGGCATGCCTGTTAAGTTATATGTGGCAGAGCCTTAGGTATTCACCAGAGTGGGGCAACCCACTTCACTTTTTTGTGGCTCTGTATGTGGGGGAGGGGTGGAGAGGGGACAATGCTGCTGCCTAGTTGCTGCAGGCTTGCTCAGCACTCTCCCTGCTTCCAGTCACTTCACCCACTTCTTGTATGTGACTAGTGCACCTCTAGCTGTTGCTTTAGCGGTGATTTCCAGAGTGGGTGGCTTTGTGTACCTTTTAGGACCATGTGGGCCCTTTCATTGGACTCTCCTGAGGGGCTGGCCATTTGTTCTGCCACCCCAACCCCTACTGGTTTTTATAGCCAGAAGTTATAAGGCTTTATTTTCCTGATGCTGGAACCCTGGGCTGCTTGGTCTGGCCTGTGGCTAGGATTGCTTTCCCCCCAAGGTATCCTTCCTGATTTTTATTCACCACATGAGAATATGGGCCCACCTGTTCTGCCAGCTGCTGCTGCCTCACCACCACCCTGCATCTTCTCCACCCTGGCTCCCCCTCTACGCACTTCCTACCTATCTGGATGAGTATGGCTTCTTTAAATGCTTGGTTGTTAGACCTCCATACAGTTTGATTTTCTGGCAGTTCTAGGTGTTTTTTGTTCTGAGGTTAGTTGTGATCCTTCTTATGGCTGCGCAGGGAGGCAAAGCATGTCTACCTATGCCTCCATCTTGGCCAGAAGTATCCCTTAGCTATTGTTTTTAATACTATTAGGGCAGTAACCTTATCTCATTTGCTCCCAGCTTGGCATATAGTAGGTAGTCAGTAAATACTGCTGAATGCAAGCGTGCACGAACCATTCTGTTGTCAGGACTGGTCCAATGCTCCTCTCGCCCCACCGTGAGGTCAAGGATCAGACTTTGTTTGCCTTTTGTCCAACCCTAGTACTGAGCCCAGTGGTGGGCACTAATGGGGCTATTTACATAGTTGAAAAATGGTTGAATCAATTTAATCCTCACAACAACAACCCCACGAGGAAGGTATTAGGCATTCCGTCTTGCAGAGGAGGACTTAGAAGCTAAGAGGGAATTTGATACCTACTCAAATCACACTCCTAGTGGCAGAGCCAGGCTTTGAATTCCAAGTTCAGTGGTGTGTGTGTGTGTGTGTGTGTGTGTGTGTGTGTGTGTGTGTTTAACCACAGCCCAGCTGCCCACCTGTTACGCATTTGGGGTAGATTCAGAAATTTTTCCTTTTCATCATTATCATATCTACTATTTATTAAATACCTATTACTCACCAGCTCCCAATACGATGCCAAATAATCTTTTTTTAAAATGTATTCTTTTTAAAAAAATTTTTTTTAAAGATTTTATTTATTTATTTTTATTTTTATTTTTTTATTTTTTTAAGATTTTATTTATTTATTTTCAGAGAGAGGAGAAGGGAGGGAGAAAGAGCAATGTATGGTTGCCTCTCACATGGCCCTCACTGGGGACCTGGCCCGCAACCCAGGCATGTGCTCCGACTGGGAATCGAACTGGGACCCTCTGGTTCCCAGCCCGCGCTCAATCCACTGAGCTACACCAGCCGGGTATTTATTTATTTTTAGAGAGAGGGGAAGGGAGGGAGAAAGAAAGGGAGAGAAACAGCAGTGTATGGTTGCCTTTCACATGGTCCTCACTGGGGACCTGGCCCACAACCCAGGCATGTGCCCTGACTGGGAATCGAACCAGGACCCTTTGGTTCCCAACCCGCGCTCAATCCACTGAGCTATACCAGCCAGGGCAATGCCAAATAATCTTTCCAACATACTTGTAAGATCTATATTATTTGCCTCATTTCGTAGATGCTGGAGACTGAGGATCAAAGAGGCTGAGCAGCCAAGGGCTGAGCTGCAACTCAAGCCGGTGTGTGTGTGACTCCAGAGGTGGACAATTGTAATACAGGGTGACAATTGCTCTCGTGAGAGATCTCCAAGCCCAGCCTGGCAGGGGACAGAGAGTGTTGGGAGGTCTTCTCAGAGAGGTGATTTATAAACTGGTATTCAGAGGATGAGTAGAGATTTGCCAGGTAAACAATGGGGAATCATCTTTCAGGCAGAGGGAGCAGCATGTAGGCAAGACAGGGCAAGGCTGGTTGAAGGATGTGAATGTTTCATCCTGGCCAGAGGCATTCTTGTATTCTCTGGCCTCATTCCTAACTGTCCCTGAGTTGCAGAGATGTTCAAGGTAGGGGAGGGACAGGTAGGCTGTGTGCCAGCTGCTCCCCAAGGTCCCCATCAGCTCCATCCACACTCCCTCTTCTCTCTTCTGGGGCCTGGCCCACTCACCTCTTTTGAGCATCAGGGAAGTGGAGAGCTGCCTGCTGCTAGCCTGTGGTGGATACATTGGGCCACACTTGGATTTGAACCAGTGCTCTCAGACTTGTTCTGTCTCTCCATCCATCTTTTAGGGATTTCTCCCTGTCTCCCCACTGCCAGGGAATGGCAAATGAAGGAGTCTGCTTTTCTGCTTTCCTCGCCTCTCAAATTGTTCCAAGATCTGAAGTCCAAAGACTTCTCCAGGCTCTTTGGTCATTTGTTCATTCATTCAACAAATACTTTTTGAGTACCTAGTATGTTCTGGGTATTATTCTAGGGGATGAACACAGCAGACAGGCCATTGTCCTCATGGAGGTGACCATGAACAAATGGGTAAATGAGATGATTGTAGAGAGTGACATGTGCTTTGATGTCAGTAAAGCAAGCTGGTGTGATAGGAAGTGAACGAGGGTGTGTGCGTGCATGCTGCTTTGGTTGGCATGTAGGGAAATCTACTTCAAAAAGGGGACATCTTAATGAGAAGAAGCCAACTAAAGGAAGAATATCCTGTACCAAGGGAACAAGAAGTACAGTGGCCAAGGGAAGAATGAGCTCTGCCAACTCAAGGAATGAGGCTGGAGCTCGGAGAGTGAGGGCCAGAGTAGTAGGTAGCTGGGAGGAGGGCTGGGCAGGAGTCAGATCACGCAGAGGCTCATGAGCCATGGTCAGACTTTAGATTTTATCCTGTAAATGCAGTGAGAAGGTCTTGGAGGAATGAATCAGGGGAGAGACACGATCCGATTTACATTTGTAGAGGATCTGCCTTCCATGTTGGGAACAGAGAGTAGATTATCCAGACAGCCGCAAGTCCTAACCCACACCAGACTCTTCTCCAGTCACACTGTATTCTGTCATGCTCTAGGTCTCTGCATCTGCAAATCCTCCGCCTTGACTTCTAAGAGCTGTCAGTTTACTCTTTAGAACTCAGCTCTCAGACACCCTCCTGGGACTCCCCCCCGCCCCCAGGCAGGGTAAATTCAGGTTCTCATTGCCATTACCCAGTTCCAGACACATGGCATCTGTTTCCGTGTCCCTCTCCACACTGGACAAGGAGCTCCTCGGGTACCAGGACTGTGGCTGTCCTAGTTCTTGGCACAGAGCCTGGCCCAGTGTGGGTGCCCGACAAATGCTTTCTGGTTGACAAGAGCTCTTTGAGCACCCAAGTCCTTGACAAAGCGCTTGGTGAGCAAAGCATCCTCTGTTTAAACAGGTAATAAGGTTAGAAGTATGGAAACATACTATTTACCATAATGTTTACACTCAATCTACACTTACTAGGAATTTTGACCTCTGGAGGTCAAGTTTCTAAGCATTTACTAAAAGCAGCAATACTCTGTGATCGTCAAAATTTGAATAGCTATCTCTCAAGGTCTGTTCCCTTGTTACCTTGAGACTATGAATGCTTGTTAAAAAAGAATACACTTGTTAAAATACTTCTTACAAATAAATACTCGTGCTTGAAAGAACTCTTTTGTTAGAATATATCCCGTAAGTAATCAGTGAGCTCACAGTTGTAAACCTGTGTTTGTCACTGGATGCTGCGAAGGCTGACTGATTTGGTTCTAATTAACCTACTGGCACAGAAGAACTGTGCATTTTCTTCTTAAGCTAGGAACACATTTAAAATCCGTCTTCCTCATTTGAGATTTATGCAAATAGAAGCTAAAGAATTTGAAACAATGCAGTGTCTCACTCTCTACCAACCGTAAGCTGGATGAGAGACAGGAGCCTCGTTTGCTGAAGCACCCCCAGCCTGGCCTCCCTGCCACAGAGCAGGCTTCAAACACTTGTTGATGGGAGAATGGGTGAGCCTTGGACACTCCCAGCACAGAACTCCCTCTATAACTCAACTGCCCCTGCTCCAAACCATATACAGAGTGTGGCCTTGACTGAGGCTTATGAACTTTACTGCGGGGGCATCTAGCTCACCCTCAGATCACCCTGGGCACTGAGCTGCCTACACACTATAGTCACCAAGAATTGCCTGCAGGGGGCAGCCCTGTGAGTGTGGCACAGAGTGGGCTACCCGTGCAAGGCCTGGGACCTCTGGGTAAACGCTAAAAATCGTGTCCAAAGATGTGCATACTTGGTCACTGCAAAGCCCAGCTTTGAGATACGGGGTAACAACCAGACAACTGAAAGGCGCAGTTGTCCTGAGACAACTGGGGGAAGATGCTAAGAACAATTTATCTAGGTTCTTTGAGCTTCACTTTTCTCATCTGTGAAATGGGATCATAACACATGTCAGACCAGGGTCTCCAGTCCTTAACTCCAGTACAGAGAGCCGAGGAGCTTGCATGGAGGGAGCACAGCTGCTACACGACTTGTTTCTTGCTTTACCCCTCTAGGGGGAGGGCAGCCTGGCAGGTGCCTCTGTGTGATCGGGTTCCAAAGGGTGACCTGTCCCTCTCGAATGATGATGTCGAGTTTGACCTCCCACTGCCTGCCTCTTCTGTAACATTCGTTCATTCCACAAGTAGTCACCCGCACCTACCATGTGCAAGTACTGTGCCAGGCTCTGGGGATACATCAGAAAAAGACGGACAAGTCCCCGTCTCCATGGAGCCTGAGCTATAGTGGGAGAAGTGTGGAAGTTTTGGGTTGAAAGCCACAAGCAGCTGGGGATGGTGAGGTTGAGAGAGTCTCACTCTAAGGCCCCCAGGCTTTAGACACCCACTCCTAAAGTCAATGTCCACCTTCGGGTCTGACCCTGAAATACCCACCTTTCGAGTCTCTGAGAGAATAAATGAAGGTAATGTCTATGTAGCATCTGGTATAGCACCGGACACACCCTGGGAGCTTCCTAAGCTGGAGATTCCTTTTTTCCTCCAAACACAGATCTTCTTGCGTCTCCTTCCCTGCCTTGATGTTCAGGCACGGCAGCGTGTGAGGGATGCTTTTTGTGCTCAGGACTGAAGGTGAACCACTTTTTCTTAACTTTGTTTTTTAAAGTAGTTTTAGGTTCCTAGCAAAATTAAGAGGCACATTTGCCACAGCAGATGATGAACCTGCACTGACATTTCATTGTCACCCAAAGTCCGTAGCTGACATTGGGGTCACTCTTGGTGTTGCACATTTTATGAGTTTAGACAAATGTATAATGATATATATCCATCGTGATAGTATCATACAGAGCATCTTCCCTGCCCTAAACATCTTCTGTAGATGAGCTATATCTTTGGGCTCTGGGATAGCTCACTGGGGGATGGACAGGACATGAGGAGCGCCCGGGGGACAGGGTGCCTGGTGTCTCTGTCCTGGAGGCACCGTTGGAGCAGTGGGAGGCGGGGCCCAGCCTGGGCTGGCCTTCAGAACAAGCAAAAGGAGGAAGACATGGTTAGAGCCGAATGAAAGAACAAGCCAGACAGAGCGAAAAACAGGGAAAACATGTACCTCCACTTTGCCAAGTCCCACCAAAGAGCCATGGCTTCTCTCAGTGTCGTCTGGCCAAGTGGCTGCTCTGGAACCGATGAGACCCCAGCTTGAAACCCCCAACCAGCCAAGTGGAGGACGGCCTTGTTGTCCATCATAAAAATCAATGGTTCTTTTGCTAAGTGGTCAATATTTATTTGGCTTTAGGATTGTTTAATTCAATGCATCAATTAAAGATAGTGTAATGTCTGCTCTGGTCGGCAGCCCCGGCTTCTGTGTGTCGTTACCTCATCTGTTTGAGATCACTCACGTCCTTACGTCTCTGCTCCTTTGTCCCCTTGCATAACTCAAGGACAGGAGTAATTGACGTGAAACTTTTAAAAATTAATTTCACTGCATATGCCACTGAGGGGGAGTGCAAGTCCTCCCAGCCATTTATAACGTCACGGTGATTGGTCCTGACAAAACAATACCTTAAAAACTCACCAAAGTAAATTATGGCCCGAGCAAATGGCTGCTCCGTGGCGGGGCCGGAGGCTTGGAGGGGAGCCAGGCAAAAACAAAGTAATGTGCTTTTGATATTAATAACAGAGATGATATTGATCTGCAAGCTAGTGTCACTTCTCCACTCTGGCGAGGAGATTGCTCCCGGCATTTAGTCCACTGAAAGCCACTTTCCATGCAGGCCATTTAATTTTGTGAGTCTTTAATTATGTGAAATGGAGTCTAGTTAAAGGGCCAGGTCCCAGTTTTGCCGGGCGGAGACGTGGGCTATGATTCAGGAAGCTGTCAGAAACGAATATAACTCAATTCTTAGATCTGCAAATGCAGTTGTCTTTCTAAATGTTTATTTCATCTCTGCACTTCTCTGGCCCGGTGCCACCGTGCATCAGGACAGCCACAGCCTCTGATTACAGGACCACATTTTTCAAAGGACCTGAAGTTAATGTGCCTGTTTTCTGCATAATAAAAGTCATAACTCACGGGGGCCGCCAACGCCTCTCTCGTGAAAGGGGGCCTGGACAGACTGCAGAAGGACTGTGCATCCCAGCTCAGGCGACCCGCGCGTGCTGTGCCTGGTCTGATCCTGGACGTTCAGTCTCCTGGTGGAGCTGCAGCAGACCGCACTGGCAGACCACAAATCAGCCCGCAGGCCAGTCCACGGGTCAGAGCACGCATCAGATCGCGCAGAGGTTCACGAGACGGAGCAGAGAGAAACCCACACATCACACCGCAGAGCCGTCCACAACTCCCGATGAAGGAGTCAGGAAATATGGTCGCTGCAGCTCAAGCCTTGTGTTTATCCGGGAAGCTACCCTTCCTCTAGTCGAATTGGGTCGATTCTCTTTCTGCCTTTCTCTCACACATACGTGTGGCCTTCCGCATCCGTGTCCATATGTTCCTCCAAAGGCACCCTTTCCTGTAGGCATACACTTGCATGCATACTTACATACACACACACACGCCTACAGAATCTCTCTTGGACTCTGCTTTACAATCATTCCTTGTGTTGGCTGCTCTGTCCCCTTTCCAGATAAATCTCTTCTGAGCCTGACTGAGGGCTCACTTGTTCAAAAGCCTCTTGAGCAGTTAGAGTTGAGCCTGTCTGGGTGTCCTGGGGCTGTGGTGGCTGCTGCCTAGGTGTTACCTGACAGGAACTACCTGGAGAGCCCTGCTGGCCGCTTGCCCTACCACACTTTCCTGTCTCCTGGCCCAGAGCACTGTATTGCAAAGAGGGGCCAGGGCAGAATAGCAGTCTCATATCTAGAACTCAGCTCTCAAACAGACCCACCTTCCCTGAACATAGCCAAGGGTCAGGAGCTAAGATCACAGAATCACACACTCCCAAGAGGATGCAACTGGATCTCGCTCAGAGCCCTTTCTCTCTCTGTTTTGAGGATCTCTATTATGGTTTATCCGGCCTCCAGAGGACTTAGCAGCAGAAAGAAGAGATGGAGAGCAGCTTCTGAGTCCAAAGCACACAGAGCTGCAGAAAAATCACAGCTGAAAGTGAGGGGGGAGAGAAAAACCCTAGAAGCCGACAAACGAAGCGAATGCAGTGAGGGTTTTGAGAGTGAATTTCATCGCATAACGTGGGGGAAAGAGTTGTGCACTCAGATGCACTTTGGAAACACCGGATGAAACAAGGCCCGGCAGGTCTCATGGCTGTAGGAGGTGTCAGCGCCCTTAATATGCTAATATGCACTGCGCATCTCTAAGGGCAGTGGGCTAGAATTCAATTTTTCCCGAGCTTACTTACCCATGAATATCTTTTTCTCACCCAGCCCTTATCCCGGAGGACTTTGAGAGGTTAGTTTCAGCTGAACACACTCCAGGAAATACTGATATACCACGGCTGGTGGTGGTACCGGTGACGGTACTGGACGCCGGCTGTTTTCTAAGAATGCAAGAAGGAGCCCTGCGTGGACTCGAAGCGCCAGCCTTGTGGTTAACATCTGACGGTGATAACAGATCATGCCGCAGAGACTCGTGGACGCCGTAGGATTTTGGGGGCACAGCAGCCTTTGGTTTGATTCTCTTTGAAGAGACAGGTATTCGGGGATCCACCACTCCCCAGGTTTTTAGCACACGTGTTTAATTGGGGGTCTCTTCCTCAGTTCCAGGAGTGGTACATGACCGAGGGGACCTGGGACATGTCAAGCCTCTCATGACATTGTGGCCCTCTGACCATAGGAGCTGGTTTCAGGGTAGGTCAGATTGGAGATGTGGGGCTTCACAGGGAATCCTGGGTCAGAGACAATTAGACCACAAGGCAGAGGATATGAGGCTGGGAGCTGTGGCAGCTGTTTTACCATCAACTTCTGCCCAAGGTAAAGCCAACATGGAAGCGATCAGGACCAAGAGGTAGAGAGAAATAAGGTCTGTCTTTGGAAAAGATCACTCTAGGTGCTGCTGTAAGGAAATCGGAACTGGAAAGGGGTCCAGCATGGAGACCAGTTGGCAAACAAGTATCAGAAAGTGATGAAAGTTGTTTGGATTGCAGAGAAGGCAGTGGAGATGGTGGGGGCTCTTTAGGAGGTAATATGCACTTGGAAAGTGATTGGTGGGGGTGAGGAAGGGGGAAGGAAAAGCGATGGCTCCCATATCGGAGAAGGCAGGAGCTGAGTGGGGGGGTAGGGAATTAAATAATAACATCCTAGCAAGTACTTGTGCAGTGTTTGCTATGTGCCAGGAATTCTTCGAAGTGTGTTATATAAGTTCATTAACTGGGTTCTCATCCCAACCCTGGAAGGCGGGTACTGGCATCAGCCCCGTTTTACAGATGAGGAAACTTGACACGTGTGTCTGGGTAACGACCTAAGCTGAGAGGACATTCCGAGTGAGTGGCAGAGCTGGGATCTGAATTCCAACGGGCTGGCTGAATTCAGATCGAGGCTCTTGCCCATGACATGTCCTTACCCTCTGTTTCTGAACTTGGTTGCCAGAAACAGAAGCCTGAGTCCAGCAGCGTCAGCTGAAAGGAATTTATGGGCTCAGCAACTGGATGGCCAGAGTGGGGCCTGGCCACAGGAGTTCCAGGGGCTCCAGACACAGTCCATGGGGCTGCCGTTCAGTTGTTTGCGTGCGCCCTGCGCTCTGATCTGCCTCCATCTGCGAGGCGGCTGGTGCCCGCTCTCTGACCGTCGGGGCCAGATCCTGGGATCGGCCGCCTCGCCGGAGCCGTGTGTGGCAGAGCAGGGCCAGTTCAGCGCAGACGTGGGGTGCTCTGGCTAGAAGAACAGGGCCGGGGTGTCAACAGACAAATATGACGGATGTCACCATAAGCTCCTTTCCTATGCCTGGGGCTTTATATCTTTTAATTTATTAAGCTGTCATTACAACCAGTCCCGGCTCAGTGGTGTGGCTCAGTGGATTGAGTACTGGCCTGTGAAACAAAGGGTCGCCAGTTCAATTCCCAGTCAGGGCACATGCCTGGGTTGCAGGCCAGGTCCCCTGTAGGGGGCACACGAGAGGCAACCACACATTGATGTTTCTCTCCCTCTCTTTCTCCCTCCCTTTCCCTAAAAATAAATAAATAAAATCTTAAAAAAAAAAAGAGCTGTCACGACAGCCTGTAAGCTAAGCATTATTGTGCCCATTTATAAATGAGGAAGTTGAGGTACAGACTGATTTTTCTCAGTTCGCACAACCTGAAGAGTCACACCCAATTCCGAAACTCTGTGCTGCTCGGAGCTTCTCAGACAGGCCCTGGGGAACACAGTGACCATGACTCACCTCGGGTCCCCCAAGTCCTCTGGTAGTTCTGAGGTCAGTGGACGGAGGCTAACGGGCACCTGGTAGGAGAAAGGCCAGGTTTCACCGGGACGGGGGGCAGGGCTGGAGGGAATCACTGGTTAGATGATGCTGGGAGCCCTTCCCTTCCCCTGCCCTGCCCTGCCCAGCCCCTAGGGCTGTGAGCCTGGGCAGTGGGCCTTCCCCTGGGCCCCTGGCAGGGAGTGAGCAGTGCCTGAGGCAGGAGGCAGGCAGGCACAGCGTGGTCCCTGCCCATCTGGGGAGTGCTTGGTGGTTGGCTGGAACTGAGCAGTGGACGGCGTTTGGACTCGGCAGTGCGAGCCCAGCTCGGAGGCTGCGTGGCAGAGCCGCGAACGCCAACAGTCTGGAGGCAGGCTCTGGGGGGAGGCGGCTCGGCCCGTTTGCCGAGCTCGGTTCCCACGACAGCTCAGCCGACAGATGGACCTGGGGATCCTTGCCGCCTGGCCAGGAGGGTGTACCCATAAATGGGAATGTAGGCGTCCCGGTGGGGAGAGACGGGCTGGAGGCTCCAGAGGCAGCCCGGTGCTGTGGCCTGGGCTGGACTGTTACAGAAACCACCTGGGTGTGCTGGGCTCCACGGCTAGACTGACCCCTGGGTCTTGGCCCTGAATGGTCCTGATCCTGGTGCCAGGGTTTTTTTCGACTCCAGACACAGACCGAATCCTGAATGAGCCCAGACGGAGTTCTGACTCTTGCCCCCTCCCAGCTGAGCCCTGAACCTGGTCCTGGACTGAGCAGACTGAGCCCTGATCCTGGCCCCCCATTGAGCCCTGATCATTTTGACTGCTCACTAACCAGACTCACTTGCTTATGTCCTTCTCAAAAAGGGGCTCAGAGCCGACTGCTCAGAATACTCCCCGGGAAGGATGGGGTCCAGCTGAAACTGATAGCCTCAGGAGGGCCTAGGGGAGTAAGGGCAGGGAGGACCAGAAGCCTCTGGGCATCTAGGGTGCGGAACTAACCAGGGAGAGTGGAGTTGTTGGGATGTAGACCAGAGGGCAGTCCACCCAGGACACATCCAAAAATCAGGCCTGAGGATAGAGCCTGAGTCCATGGCTTAAGCACAGGTGGCAAACACAGGGCCCGCAGGCCGAATCCAGTCTCCACCTTGTTTTATCCGGCCCGGCACCTTGTTTCTACCCGGCAGCAGCACCGAGCTCCTTGCCTCTAGTTAAGGAGTAGTTACATTATACAGTCCTAAAATTATATTCGGCCCTTTGAAGGCAACTGCGAGGCTGATGTGGCCCCTGGCTTACAGGGTCTGGAGCGGCAGGAAGCACGGGGCCTCAGCAAAGGCAGGAAGGGCAGGGTTTCCGGGGCAGGGCAGGGAAGGGTCGGATAGGCAGAACTGGGCCTGGAGAGGAGCTCTCTACCCAAGTGGGCTCAGAAATCAGTGGTGCCCGAGAAAGACAGACAGGCAGCAGCCCGGTGAGGAGACAGAAGCTGCTCATTTTGGAGTGAGCCGGGGGTGACTTTGGTTAGGGGCGGGTCGTGATGGTCCAAGTTGCCTAACCTTAGGGTGCTGCTCCCTGTTCGTGGTGCTCCTTGTGTGATCTCATCCAGTCCTCATCATGGCTCAGTGGGATATTGGGGCAGATGCCCTAGAAGCCCCGGCAATCTCCCCTCAGCCCGGACTCTTCCCGAGGGCTCCCCCCGGCTGCAGGAGCGTGCTGCCTCAGGTCCGGCTGTGTGTGTTATGGGGGCAGCTTTAGGGCCCCTGGGAGCTGCCAGTGACAGCCTGGAGTTTGTGCATGAACAGCCCAGCTTCCTCTCCTTCAAGGAGACAACTTTGAGGTGAGTTCTGCACCGTGTCCTGGACCAGGGGCCACAAACGTTTTCTGCAAAAGGTTCAGAAAGTAACTATTTTAGGCTTCGAGAGCCACATGGTCTTGGTGGCAACTATTCAATTCTGTTGTGGCAAAAAAGTGGTCACAGACAATGCATAAGTGAAAGAGTTTGGCTGTGGGGACCCTGTGAAAACTCTATTCACAAAACCAGGAGGCAGGCTGGCTTCGGCCCATGGGCTGCAGTTGGCTGACCCCAACGTGTCCCCGGCAGGACTGAGGCCCAGGGGTCACCTGCTCCTTGACCCACCCTTGGCTGGACTCCTCTGCTTTCCTGTCTGACCTCTCGATTCTGTCCTGGGGCTTCTGGATGTCTTCCCAAATAAATGACTTGCTCTTGAATTCCTGTCTCAGGATCTGCTTCTGGGCCCCCTCTCAGACAGGTATCCCATTTACAAATGCAGAGACTGAGGTACCTGGAGGCGAAGCAGCGTGGGTACGGCCCCACAGGAAGAGGCAGAGGTGCCTTCTGATCTCCTGTGGTCTTTTCCAGAGCTACCAGATTCTGCTGTCGCCCTAGGGGAGGGTGTGTCTGTCTGCACGGGTCCAGCCACCTCTAGACAGGTCGCCGGAACAGGCCAAACATTCAGCGTGGTCATTCACTCCCAGGGGTATGAGGCACCAGGGGCGAGGACATCCCTGCCCTGCGTCTGGACCGGCAGTCTGAGCAGCAAGTGGCAGTTCAGTTCAGGACAGAACGGGGTCAATGTTTCCAAGGCGCCTGTCCTACCCTCGGTGGGATCTTCTGGGGCAGACTGCAGGGTGAATGACCCCTCCCACTTCTCAGATGGGGAAACTCAGAGAGGGGCAGAGATTGCTGGGGACCACGCGGCCCATGCTCAGCGCCCTGTCTCGTTCCGCAGCTGGGGACGCAAAGAAGGGAGAGAGCACACCTGTGTTCAGGGGTCGGGGACCCTGGAAGGCTTCCTGACCCCCTCAGGCTCTCCAGCTCACTTTCTTAATGGCTTCTACATTTGCTGCCTCATTGGATGAGGGCGTCTTGAATAAAAGGGCCCTTGGG
Source organism: Micronycteris hirsuta (assembly GCA_004026765.1). Classification (NCBI taxonomy): domain Eukaryota; kingdom Metazoa; phylum Chordata; class Mammalia; order Chiroptera; family Phyllostomidae; genus Micronycteris; species Micronycteris hirsuta. The sequence continues at coordinate 47,237 of PVJI01004309.1, forward strand.
GACCATCTAATCTAACTCCCATTTTACAGATGGGAAAATTAAGATCCAGAGAAGAGAAGGAACTTCCCAGAAGGTTAGCCAGTGAGCAGGTCAGATGGGAGCAGGAACCTCGGTTCCTAGGAAAGCCAAGTGAGTCCTCAAGTCCCTCTCAAAGCCAGGTGGTGTCTCTGACACCCCGACTTCCAGAGCCCTGGAGCCCCTCAGCTCTGGAGTGGACAGAGCGCCCTGAGCCAGCCCATCCCTCTCTCCTCTGCCAAAGCTCGGCTCTCGGCTCTGGCACTGTCTGAAAACTCCTCCACCAGTCTGCTCTCATCAGAGTACAGATTATCACTCTTGTGCTAATTATTTCTATGATTAAAAGATGATAAATTATTAAACAAAGTCTAAAAAATGTGCCAAGATCTGCTCGGAGGCTGGGCCTGAGAAGTTGCCCCCTTGGCATCCATGTTAATTAATAAATGAAGCTCTCTGCGGAGAAGAGCCGCAGCTGGCACATCTGGCAGCCAGGCAGGGGCTGGCGGAGGGCAGATGCTGGCCAGGCAGGAAGAAGGGGACTCCCTGGGAGCACCCAGTCTGGGCTTTGGTAACGGAGAACCCTCCCTCCCTGTTTCCAGTCTCGGATTCAGCAGAGGGGTTGGTGGCACCAGCTGGACATCTAGTCCCTGGAAGAGGCCTAGGACTTCAAGCTGAGGAGCTATCATTAACCCATCACCCCTGTTCCCTTCCCCAGATGCAGGCATGGGAGAATCCCAAGTGTCTGAAGGAAGATGGGAGGCCAGGATTCAAATCCCTGCTGGCATTTCCAGCTTGGGTAACTTTGCATAGCTCACTGAGCGAGACTCCGAGCCTCAGTTTCCAATCTGTAAAGTGGGTGGGAATGACATCTACTTTGCCATACAAGGGTGTTGAGAGTGTTAAATAAAATACTGTTTATAAATGAGGACCCAGTTCTTAGCAGATGGTCAGTAAATGTTAGCGCAGCCGAGCCAAAGCGTGGGTTTCTTGCTGCTTTGCAGTTTACTCTCCGTGAAATGTTGGTCAGTTTAACCTTCCTGAGCCTCAGTTTGCTTATCTGTAAGATGGGAAGTAGCATTCCTAAATCTCAGGATCAAGGGAGAAACATGATGTGAAGTGTTTAACCCAGAGTAAATGTTCAATTAATGGTAGCTCTTTCACTCTAACTGTTTATTATAACTTATAACTGTTCATTACAACCGAGGGTTCAACAGTGAATTCTGCTTCCATCCCATAGGCACTGCTCTGCCTCCATTGCTGGTGCTCCCTCCTTCTGACCCCGTGCACTGCCGTGCACTGGCTCGGGCCTCAGCGTCTCCTTTCTTCTTTACGCACTCTCCCTGTGTTCTCACCCATCTGCAGGCCGATGGCCCCCATACTTAAAACTCTAGCCTAGACCTCTCACTTAAAATCTGGACCCTACGTCCAGTCGCCCACTCAAACTCTCCCTCGGATATCCAACAGACTTGTCAAGTCTGAAATGTCTGCTACCGCCCCCCAAACAGAGTTCCTGACCTTCCTTCCACAAGCCTGCCCGCCCCGCCCCCCGCCCCAGTCTTCCCCGCCTTGGTTCACGCCATTCCAGCCTTCCAGCCAGTGATGGTGCCTTGGAGTCCTCCTCGTTCTGCTCTTTCTTTCACATCAAATGCGTAAACCATCCGGAATTCTGGTCAGCTCCACCTTCCCCTTCTGATAGAACCCGACCACCTGGCCGTCTCTCATCCCTCTCTCTGCTCCTGCCCCAGGACAAACTACTTACCTTTTCTGGATTCTTGGGGCAGTCCCCTAACGGGTGTCCCTGCTCCAGCACAGGTGCCCCCTGTGCTCTAGGTGCCACACAGTAGCCAGAATGATCCTTTTAAAACAAAGTCAGTTCTTTTTCTGGAGTTTTGATTTGTTCTTTCATTTGGGCCGTGTTTCTTTGTCTCCTCGTTTCTGCAGCCTCCCTGTGTTTGTGTCTATGTATTAGGTAGAGCTGCTATGACTCCCTGTCTGGGTGGCATGACCTAATGTACTAGGTGCCCTGTAGGGTCCAGTGGTATAGCCTCCTCTAGCACCCAAGCTGGTACTCGAGGTACGCCCTTTGTGTGGGCTGAATACATGATCCTCTTGTAGTTGAGTCTTGGTTGCTGTTGGCTGGTCAATGGGAGGGATTTACCCAGGCCAGTTAGCTGTAGGACTGCTGTGACCACTGACCACCAACCTCCATCATCCATGGAGGTCAGCTGTGCAGGGGCAGGGTGGTGGTGCTCTGATGTGGTCTGTAGCTGTCCACTGCGTGCACAGGCTCTGGGGTTTTCTGGGTGGTGCAGGCCAAGGTCAGCCCCCACCTGTGTGCTGCCCAGGGCCACCCTGCCTGAGCTATAAAGCAATCTGAGAAGGCTGCTACCTGTGCTGGGCTTGGAGATTCTCAGGCAAAGCCAAGCTGTGAATCTAGGCTGGGTGCTGCTAGAGCCAGGCCTGGGGCCACTCAGTAAGAGGCATGGGGCCTGGGGGCTCTCTGAGGCCAGCTGTTGCTTGTTTGATAGGATTTAAGGAGTTGTGAAGAATGAGCCAAGACCAGCCATTCACATGGAAAAGTCATGGCTAACAGTTTGGGTGGGACAGAGTCCCAGGGGGCCTCTGGGCGGGGCAAACCCTGTTAGCCAGGTTGATGGGATCTCAGATACGGCTCCTGCCTGCCAGCTCTGTGGCTCTGTGCCAGCTGTGAACAATAAAATGGCAATAAATATATATCTATCAACAATTGAATCTAAAAAACAAACTAAGCAAACAAGAAGAAAAGAGACAGAATCATTGAAACTGAGAGCATTTTGATAGTTGCCAGATGGGAGGGGGTGTGGGGGGATGAGTGAAGAGGTGAGGGGATTAGGAAGTACGAATAGGTAGCTACAGAACAGCCATGGGGATGCAAAGTACAGAATAGGAGATGGAGCAGCCAAAGAGCTTATACGCATGACCCATGGACGTGAACAATGGTGTGGGGATTGCCTGAGGTAGAGGGGGGCAGAGGTGGAAAAATTAAGACAACTGTAATAGCATAATCAATAAAATATAATTAAAAAAGGAAAATAAATGAAGAAAGAAACTACAAAAAAATAAAATGGGAAAAATTAAAAAATAACAATAAAACAAAGATTCAGTCACTCCTCTGCCCCTAATCCTGCAGAAGCTCCCCGTCTCCCTCTAGCCCGAGGCAAGGTCTTTACCAAGGCCCCAGGCCCTGTTAAGCCCAGCCTCCTCCCTCCGCGCCAGCCACACCCGCCTCGTCACTCCCTTGGGCGCTCCGGGCTCACTCCCACAGCAGGGTCTTCGAGCTGGCTGTGCACACTTCTCACAGCCCAGACGTCACCTCGTCAACGAGGCTCACTTTGACCACCCTACTTAAAAGTCTACTCCCTTCCAGGATTCCTTACTGTTCCTTCCCTCCTCCACGGCATTTACCATCTTCTTACACACTCCAGTTTCTTACTTCTTGTCTTTCTGTCTGCCCCTTCCCTCTAGCGTACAGACTGTTATCCATGCCGTGTTCCCAAGCCGCCAGCATGGGGCCCCGTTGTAGGAGGTGCCAGGACACACGGATATGCCTCATGCAGTCACAGCCCCTGCCTCTGGGACCTTGGACCTGAGAGTCTGGTGGGCAGGCAGAAGAACAAGCTGGCCGTTTCAACTTTAAGATGAGCTCAGTCAAGAAGCAGGGAGGGCTCTGGGGAGGAGGTGAGGTGGAACCATGTGCTGAGACAGTCCGCGTTTCCAGGAAGAAAGGGGCACTTGCATTGAAGAGCCAGCAAGTGCAAAGGCTTGGCAGCCCAAGGAAGTATCCTTGGAGGAGAGAAGGCTGTCCGTGTTGGGGAGATGAGCCTGAGAGGAGGCCAGGGTGCCGGTGCCGGTGGTGGGTGGGGACGAGGCCCACCGAGGTCTCATGATTCTGCCTGGGCCTCTACTCTCGGCCTAAGCAGAAGGGGCACATTCACACCCTCGTGCCTTCCTGGAGGGGAAGGCGTGGTCTACCTGCCAGAAACACCATATAAGCAAAATAACAGCCATGTTTCAATGCATCTATGATACAGACTATTTTCCATGCTACTAAGAACCACTGCCAATGAATGTACACTGTGGCATTTATTTTAAGACCCATGTGAAAATCTGTGCATCTTACAATCGCTGCTCTGTGATCACCGGGTGGTGTGGAACCCTTAACCTGTGCTGGGCCCTGTACACTCCACTTCAGATACGTGGTCTCACTGAATTCTTGCACCAGCCAATGAGCACAGAGAGATGCCGTAACTGTGCATCCGACTGCTGCTGGCGGAGCCTGGGTTGAAACCTAGGCAGTCTCTTAAGCATTGTCTTCCAATAGGAAATGGAGTGTGAAACGTGGAAGCCTGGTGGAAGGACGGGAAATCAGCCATGCAAATGGGAAGCAGCGGCCTCTTCATTACAAGGGAGACCCACACTGCTGCATTCCTGTGATCTGACCCCCGCCCCCCCCCCGCCACCCCATCATTCTCAGCATGCTCTGCCTGTGCCAGCCACTTGTCTTCCGGACCCCAGGTGGGTCTCCCTGGTGAGGCAGACCCACGCTTTTCTCTTGGTTCTTAGAAAGCCACGAACCTTGAGGCCACAAACTTCTTGTGACCAAATGAGCATCTTGGGAACTTTCTGACTTTTTCAAAGGGATCTGACATGTCATCTCCTCCTGCTGGGGGTCCCCCTGTCACCCCTCACAGCCTTTACTGCCAATGCTTTGGAAATGGCTGAAGCCAACGGGTTAACTTGCTTTCCCTATTAAATATTTACATAAACACGCTCAGGAAGGTGTGTGTAAGTTATCAATAATGCAAGGCCAGCCTAGGCTCGGTGAGAGCTAAGAGACCCAAATTGTATCATCATAATCCATTATTCACATATAATGCGTCTATTCTCCATTAGTGCAGGCAGGAAATGCCCCTGAGTGCCGGGCAGGGCTTTGGAAAGCGCAATAAATGGCGGGTAGACACATGGCGGGAGGGCGGCAGCTGTAGTTAAACAAGTGTAAATTAGCGCCCAGCCTCGCTCCCTGCCTGCCTCCAGCGCAGCGGCGTGGGCTGTGGAGGGAGGTTACAGGCTGTGTGGACAGAACGCACCGCCACTCCTGAATGGCACGGAGGAGGAGCCAATCCCGGGCCACACGGGAGACCTCCCTTTCAGAGCTCGCAGGACCGGGCTGGCCTCTCAGCCGTGCCAGGCACAGGTGACCTTGGGATGGAGGGCGGAGGGGGGCTGCTGTGTAAATGACACATGGAGCCTTGGGGCCCCTCTGTAAAACGGGGACACGAGTGACCAGCTCACAGGGTTGTGCTGTGAAGGAAATTAAATAAAGAAGGAGAAGTGCCCCGAGAGAATGAAAGACCACTCCCCTCCCGCAACTTCTGCCTATGCGCCAGTTTTAGAAGCTAATGCTCATATAAGTTCGTTGTGTTAGCTGTGTGGCTTTGGGCAAGTTACTAACACTGTCTGAGCCTCCATTTCTTTACAGGAATATGAGATATTAACAGCTACCCCACAGAGTGTCTGAGATCTGTCTATGATCACGGACATGAGAGGCAATAGGTGAGTGTGAACCCCACTTTCAAGCACTTAATAGCCATGGGACCCTTGGCAAGTTATTCCTGTGCCTCAGTTTCCTCATCTGTTAAGTGGAGGATATGAGTAGGGTCCATCTTTCGATCTAATGAAGCCCTGTTTGTGTTCTGTTGTGAGGGAGGCTGTGCTCTGGCTGGAGCCCCCTAACAGTGGATGCTACAGCTGGAGGTGTTGCTTGGGTCTGCCGCCTGGCAGGTGAGGAAGCCCTCACCCCGAGGGGGCATTCTAGCGTCACCTCTGCCTGTGGGCCGGCAGTAGGTCAGGGCGGAAAGAAAAACTTTAAAGAGGACACAGATGGTTAGATTTGACAGGAGCAATTCTAATGGAAGCTTACTACTGAGATCTCTAAATGTTCGTTAGTCCTGGGTACTTTATTCATGACATACACTGGCCTAGTCAATAAAGACCCATTCACTCACTCACTCACTCATTCATTCATTCATTCAGCAAATGGGTATTGCGTGCTGGTCTGTGCGCTGCACTTCCAGCTGGTGGAGAGAACATATCTGACATAGTCCCAGTCCTTACAGAGCATACAGTTCAGTGACTATAATGATAAAAAACAACATTAATAATAATAATAATAATAATAACTTTCATTTACAGAGTACATTGTAATGTGCCAGAGTAGGAACCAAGTGCTTTACATATAGTACCTTATTTAATCTGCACAACATTCCTATGAGGTTAATATCCTAATTTTATGGTTAATCACTTAATGCTCAGAGAGGTTATGTGACTTTTGTAAGGCCACACAGCTAATATGTAGCAGTAGAGAAACTTCAATACAGATCCATCTAGTTCCACAGCTTCCCCATCACTTTTTTCCTCAGAAACAGCTTCTGAAAAAGGAGAGTTTCCTGGGCTACTTGGCACCTTCCATAGGAAGCAGATACCTGGTGAGGAAAGGAAAGAACAGCTGATTCTGAAATTCTCCCTTCAATCCCACAGTGTGGAGAAATTCTGTCCTGACACAGACCTCAGGGTCCTGGATGCGGTGCGCAGGCGCAAGTCCCAGCTCAGCGTGCAGGAGGCGCTGACGGCAAGGAAGGGCCAGCCCAGGGCTTGTTTGGGCAATGGCCCAAGCTGGTAGAGCGACATCTTTACTGTCTGATTAATAGGGCCCTGGGGACAGCAGGCATGCGAGGCAGCTCCAAGGTTATGGGCTTGGGGACCAGGGGAAATAAATAGCCTTCAAACGCCCCAGCCTGGTGGGGGGAGGATGCGGAGGCAAGGTAAGGAGCCTGTCCTCCAGGGCTATGTGAGGCAAGCAGGCAGGAGGGGTGTCCCTGGAGCCTGATGGGGACGATGCTAATGATCTGGGGATGAGAGAGACACAGGTCTCTCCCTCAGCCCCTGTCCTGGGGAAACAGCTCTGAGAGGCTCAGCCGTGGGGAAGGAGGAAGGGACCTCATGCAGAGGGGTGGGGAGGGGTACAGTGGGGGGCGGGGTGGCTCAGGCCGCCTCTCTCTGGCTCCTGAGAGTATAAGGAGCTGGAGTGGGGCAGGGGCCTCGCACTCAGCTCTGCAGCCAGCGCGCTGTGTCAGTTAGGGTTCCCTGGAGAAGCAGATCCGCAAGGGGTGCTCTGAGGGCTTTCCGCTGCACTGAGGCCTTTGTGATCCTGGGCTGGTGGGCAGCGATGGCAGTCTGGACCCACGTGTTTGCTCCAGGCCTGGGGTCGGAAGCACTTGCCGGGAGGGGAGGGTGGGCGTGAAGAGCAGGTGAACAAGGACAGGGTAGAACCTGAAAGGAAGACTTTGGACCCACGAGGACACACTGGGACCCACATCTGTCTCTCACTGGGACCTCGTTAGTCTCCTTCCACCTTTAACCGTCCAACTGATGATTTGAGTGAACTGACGATATGGTGTCAATAACATGGCGATGATATGGGTGATCTGCACAGCTGGCCTTCCTCATCAGGATGCTGCACACACACCTGGCCTAGAGTTCGGAGAAGCTGCAGAAGGAAATCCAGGGGGTGTGGAGTTGCCACATTCTGGCTGCTGGCCTAAGCAAACAGGTCAGCCAGCAGGTAGGCAAGAGATGCATGAGCTGGGCCACTGCCTGGTCCCATGCAGACCTGACCGCAAACATGTCTGCCCTCCACTGCCACCATCCAGATCTCATGCAGATTTCTCTCGTGACCACCTCTAACTCAGAACCACGCGGGAAAGGGAATTCTGGGAAGTATAGTCCTAGCTTTGCTAGGCTGACACAGTACAAAGCCCTCACACTCACTGGGTGACTTCAGCCACGTCCTTGCCCCATTCTGGGTCTCAGTTTCTTCATCTGTAAAATGAGGGGATGGATTCCTCAGTGCTTCCTGTTTTCACACACACACACACACACACACAAGAAACCACAAAGAGACATGGGTTCTCTCCTCTCCCCTTTGTTCGCACATGAATGTGAGGTCTCCTTGGACTGAATCTGCAGATCCCTAGAATTCCGAGGCTCCAGGTGGGAGCACCTGGGCTGATCGTCTTGCAGACCCCACCTCCCCACAGCAGTAGGAATGTGGCTGACTGTCCGAAGACCTGAGCCCTAGCTTGGCTGGGAGACTGAACAAGTTGCCAAGTTTCTCTGAACCTCAGTTTCTTCCCCCATATAATAGGGACAATTCTTTTTCACCTTTCAGATGTCAGGGGCTGCGACGAGGCTCAGAGTGTATGCCAGGTTTCTTAGACGGTGACTCAGAGCTGGTTCTGTGGGAACTAACATGCAGGACTGAGCACAGGGAGACGGTTAAGTGCGGTCTCCTCCTCCAGGGAGCTCTCTGCCCTGCGAGGGGACAAGGGGGTCGTGCTTTGGAAGCTGTTCACACACAATGTGGTCGGGCTCCAGGGGAGGAGACAAAGTCTTGTAGAAAGGGAGCATGTGACTCGGGCCTTGAGGGATGGACATCGCTGTGACTAACCTAAATGCAGGGGAAGAGTTCCCCGGAAGAGAAGAAGCACAGGGCGGAGACCTGCAGCTGGGTGTGTGGGGGGGCGAGGGGCAGGGAAGGAGTGTGACCTGTGACTCTGAAAAAGAGGAAGGGGTGTGGTAGAGAAGGCGCGAGGACCAGTTTGCAGAGTCTCGAATGGATGCTAAAGGTGTTCACCCAGCATTCACTGAAATAGCAAGTAATGGAAAGTACCCCAAAATGAGGCACCAGGGATCCCCTCATCCTCCAGCCTTCTGGGGTCTTTTTCACATCTAAAAAATATAACTCCAAACTTTTTTCAGTTTACACTTTGAGTGGCCTCCAAACCCACTCCTGGATCCTGGAGGCCCCACCCTCCCTTGGTGATTGATTTACTCCAAGACACCTCTGCTCTGGGAAGCCTCTGCCAGCCCAAGGCTATTGGTGGAGCAGGCTTTCATCAGTGGTTTATAGGACGATTGATCTGGGACATTTATTGGTGCCCAGCTCACACCAAGGTAGAAATATTTACACCTGGGAAATCAGCAGACCAACCAGTTGATCCTGAAACATCTGTGAGCACCCAGTACAAACCACAACCCGCAGGTGACGGGACCCGAAGCTTTCGGCCTTGCTGCTGGCATTCCTCTCTTCCCATAAACGCCCCTACATTCCCATCTCTCCCAGACCCCTTGGGAAACTCCAAATTCCAGGCATAATTCAACTCCCTCTTGGCTTTATTATCTCTTTCCCGACCATGCCCTGGAGGGGGGCCCTCGGATTTCACCCAGTTATTTCCCTGTCTTTCCATGAAGGCAGTTACAGACAGGCTGGCTTTAAATAGATTTCATTTTCTGCTATGCGAGTTGGCCACGTTGGGTTTAAAAGGTGGCTGTGCAGATATTAAATGTGATAATTGGGATGCCTGAGACAGTATGGGGACTGCTCTAGGTTATGTGCTAGGATCCTGCACTCTCGCCTCCGGGAACCCGTTCCGCAGAAACATTGGCACCGATGCACGGACGTACAGGCACCGTGGCACCGAGCACCGCTTGCGATAAACATTGGAAATACCCTAATTGCCTGGCAATGGAGGGATAAGTAAAACAAGCGATGAGCTGATATGGCTGATAAAAAGGCAGAAGTCTCTCTGTATACCAACACGAAAATATGTCCACAACATTGTGAACTGAGAAAGTTGCAAAACAGGATCTGCATGTGTTTTTTTGTAAAGAAGTTTGAAAGTGTACATATGTGTAGTGTGTGTTTATAGATATTGCAGAATATCAGAAAGGACCAACCTTAAACTGTTAGTAGGGTCAGTCTTAGAGGGTGGGTGCCTGCGAGGAGCACTGTTCCCTTTTTATGTCCTGTGTCTCATGTTGTTTGAATGTCTTACTGCGGGTATTGCTCATATAATTAAGAAAATAATTTTCGTAAAGAGAAAATGGTGACAACACAATGCCAAGTCCAAAGGGTAGGAGGTAAAATCATTCACATGCAGTGGGCACACCTCTACAGACACCTGCCTCTGAGTGGACAGGGATGGGGTAAGGAGGTGGGACTGGTGTCTGGGCCAGGACCCAGGGAGGGGAGGGGCAGGGCTGAGATCCTGGCTTCTCAAATCTCAAATTCCTCCCAGCACCTCCCTCCTCACACCCCCAGCCCGTTCTCGTCACTTGCAAGTGGCAGTGGGTATCAACTATTCAATTATTTTCAAATAGTTGAGCTCAGGTCTGGATTGAATAAATCACATTGATGCCAATTTCCAGGGCAGTCCTTTCATATTTTATGATTCGTCCCCCAGCTTTGCCCCTCCCTCCCCCGTGCGCCTGTTAATGAACATGGAGACTGCTCAGACGTCCCCACTGCTAAGCCCCTAAATGGAGACGCTGCTGCTGAAAGCATCGTGGTTCCCGGGTTTTTTTTTCCTTTTCCCTCCTCACAGTCCTGGGGAAATTGATATGCAGGCAGGATTATGCTTTGTTTAAAGCTCAGCCTGGGCTTCTGAAAGAATACATTATCCAGATCGGTGCATGTGGTTGAAATTCTGCAAAACTCAGAAGTGTCACACGTGGCTTGCCAATGAGGTGTCCGGGGCGTCTCACGCAGCATAAGGGAGGATAACGGCAGAAAGCCATCCACTAGGGAGTATTTCTGGAGTCACTAATTCATCCTGCTGGTGGTGGAGGGTCAGCCAGCCATGTACCTTTGCCACCATTAGGGCCGCCCTAAAATGCTACCCCACTCCCAGTCCTGGGGACGGGCACTGTTCCCCCCTTCTTTCCAGCTCCTTTAGAATTAGGGTTTGTTCAAAGAACTGACTGAAGATGAATATAGAGACCAGAGGGTTTTTAAAAAAACGTTGCAAACAGGTTTTAAGTCTGATTGGCAAGGTGGAATTTGGCCTTCAGAACTGAGAAAGCTCTGGACGTAGCCGTGTGCATTTCTGCGTCTCCATCAGGCCTGAGTCTTTTCAGGGACCAGGGCTCAGACGCAACTCACTGGAGATAATTTGGGAGCCACCGCCGTCCCACTTGCTCTTTAAATGTTGGAGTTTTAATGATTTAGGAACCAAAAGAATAACTAAGGAGCCCAGCAGTCATTATCTCAAATAATGAGACTTTTTAATGCAAAATCAATGTTTGTTATAATGAAAATAGATTCCTCAGCTCCTGCAGGGCCAAACGTACAAATCTTTTCTGCTGTTAAATAAAATGTGACGGCTCATTTTCGGGAGGATGGGGAGCATTTTTATTCAAGAGTAAAAATAAAATGTCAGAACTTATTTACTTTTATTAAGTGCTCATTCCCAATCAGATACTCTAATCAATAGCTAATTGGAGGCTAGGAAACGAAAATAATTTTTATGCCAAGTTGGGGAAGGGAAAGAAAGTAGAAGGAACGAAAGGGAGAAAAAGCCACATTGCCCATTTTCAATGAAAAGAGTAGCGGATTTTATTGAGCAGATGCCTAGCACCGGGACCTTCACGATAGTCCTGTGATAGGGCCCTCTCGTTATCCCTGCGCACAGACGGCAAATCTGAGGCTAAAAGAAGTGGATTACCCAGAGTTGTCTTATGTTGACTGTGTGGTAGAGCCGGGACTGAACGCCAGGTCTGTCTGACCCCTAAGCCCTAGGTCTTCAATACTTCATTTACCTCTCCTCTCTCTGTATCCTTTTAGAAAGTGTCTCGTAGTTTATATTTTTAAAATGAGTTATTCTTGCAAAGTTAGCTTCACCAATAACAGAAGCTTTACCCCTATAAGCACTGGAACTGTAAACTTAAAATAGTTTTGGAAGGTAAACGTTTTTCTCCAGTGTGTCACATATTTCTCAGTCTTGGGAAACAGAGTACATTGTACATAATTTAACTTTTTTTATAGTGACTCGGAATGGGTTTCCAGGCTCAGGTCTGATGTAAGGAATCTGTGGTCTAGCTGTAAAGTCTAAGTTTGCTACGCGTAGGCTCATGTAGTAAAACATGAGAAGTGAGCTGCCGTCCCGGCTCCAAAGCCTGCTCCTGTGTAAACTTTGGGCAAGCCTCCTGCTCTCTCTGTGACAGGAAGGACCTCATGATGCTTTATGATTCTAAGTTGCAGAGAGATGGTTTACACCAATTTAGGGAAGAACCTTCTAAGCATTAAAGTCATCAGAAAAATGTCTGCCTCGGGAGGGAAAGAATGTCCCATTCCTGAAGGTGTTCAATCAAGACCAATTGTGGAGATGATTTAGGTGATAAGGAATTAGATTAGCTATCGTTTTCTGTAAAAGACCAGTAAGTCCTATTTTAGAGTTGCAGGCCATACCTAGCCTCTGTCCCAACTACGCAACTCTTCCAGAGCAAAAGCAGCCAAAGGCAGAATATAACCTAATGAGTGTGGCTGTATTTCAATAAAACTTTATTTATAAACACAGGTGGAGAGCCCGTGCAGGTCAGAATTTGCCAGCCCTTGTTCTAGGCTCTTCTAATTAGAAACTTAATCATTCTTTCCCTGCCCCTTTCGTCGCTATGCTGTGCTGATCGCTGCCAGGAGGGCCGGCCCTAATCAATGATAATGAGCGAAATCTTACATAATTCTTACTCTATGCCAGACACCCTTCCCGGCTCTTCTTGTACATTACTTCTGTTAACGCTCGCAGCAGTCTCAGAGTGGGCGCCAATGTTATTATTGGAAGGCTACCAAGGCACAGGGAGGTTCAGTATCTCACAGGTTCACGCAGCGTGTAAGAGGCGGGGCTGGCTGCAGAGCCGGGCAGTGTGGCTTTGGCGTCTGTGCACCGCTGCATAACCAGCCTTTTACTACCTCACCTTTACGTTCCTCGTAAAACAGCACCAGCCACCCTTTACGGCCTGCCAGCTATGCGACCTCAGGCCAATCACCCGCCTCTCTGAACTTCGGCTTCCTTGCTGGGCTATGGGAACGAGGATAGTTATCACACAGGGCTTTTGTGAGGCTGCTTGGGATTGTAAAAACTCTTTGCTTCGGGACAGAACAGGTGCTCAGAGGATGCTAACTGTGCCCCGTCCTGAGCCGTTCCTGGAGAATCTATGGATTGCTTGGAAACAAAGAACGAGCCCTGTCCTAGCAATCGGAGTGATAAGGTCCCCCTGTCTCTCTCCTACCAGCTTTTTTTTTTCTCTTAACCTCTAAGAGTTTGTTGTAGAATTGTGTTTTTCCTGCATGGGAGTGTGCTCTGGCCCTCACTGCTGGGTGGCTGGTCTGAATTTATACCATTGGCATGGGGGTCTGAGTCTCTCTGGAGGTGCTTGCTATGACCCTCATGGGGTCTGAGCTGGGAACTCTCACCCCAGGTTCTGGGCAGTGGAACCACCAGCTCTGGTCACGTCAGCCGGGAGCCAGAAAAACACGAGGACCGCTCTTTGGCCATCACACCAAGAGATAAGGAAAATGAAGCATTTAAGTGTTACCGCTGGCTGTGCACGCATCCCGGGGTCATTACTGCCTCTGCTAAAATGGATGAAGGGCTCACACCGGGTCAGGCCCTGTGCTCAAGGCTTTTCACACATTGTCTCATTTTAACCTTCCAGTGACTCCACGAAGCCGTTTCTGTTTTTCCCACTTTGCAGAGGAAGAAACTAAGGCTCAGCAATATTAAGATACTTGCCCATGATCAGCATTAAGTGGTGCAGCCACGATTTAGTCCTAAGAAGCCTGAGTCTAAAGCCTGCACCTTAATCCCCTTAGTTATATCCATTATGTCAGCAAATCCTGTTTGTTTCTGCCTAAAACCCACTCCCTGAACCCAGCTTTTTACCAGCTCTATAGCCACATTTGCCAACCAGTCTCTCTGCTTTTATTCCTGCATCTCCTTGTCATATTTTACTCTCAAAATAGTGGTCAGTGGAATCCTTTCTTTAAACAAAAAATCAACTCTGTTGAGGTATAATTATCATAAATAAAATCCACTCATTTTAAGCATATAATTCAATGAGTTTTGACAAATATAAACAATCAAATTCACGACCACCACCACAATCAAGGTATGGAACATTTCCATGAGTGTGTTTTTAATAAAAATTTTAAGTTGAATCATTCTTCTGCTCAACGTGTTCTAAAGGTTCCCATCTCCCTTAAGTGAAAATCAAAATTCTTACAACGTCCGACAGGGCCGTGGCGAAGGAAAGGCTACATGTTTACCAAACCTTTCGTTTTCCTCCTAGGCACAAAGGGAAATGGTGTTTCTTATTGTCCTTGTGAAACCGAAAATATACTGGAGTTCGGGCTGCCTGTCACTACCAAACCCCGTAAGCAACGACAGCGAGTGGATCTTTATGGCGCTTTATTCAGATGGCCGGCGATCTGAGAAGATGGCGGGTTATGTACCCTAACAGACCATATTCAATTCCATTTTAAAATGGCCCTTTTTATAAGGAGGACAAAGTGTAGGTAAGGGGTTTGGAATTCAGGGAAAAGTTAATTGGATTAAAAAAACAACTTCAGCATTCTTGCCCTGGGGGGTGGTCTTGAGCTGTGCCCCAGGCGGTGGTCTTTAGCTGTGTTCTGGGCGGTGGTCCTCTCACCCTGGAGTACAATGGCTCAGATATCATCTTGAATTGCCTGCAGTCCTCCTGAGGCACAAAGGTGGAACTGCTTATGGTCTCCTGGAGTCAGGGTGGGTCATACCTTCAGTTCCTAGAACAAGAGCTTTTATATGCATTGATTACTAAACTTATTAGCTATTACTTAAACTAAAATTTTCCAGCTCTTAAGTAGGGGCAGGTCACTTGACTAGTTCTGGCCACTGGAGAGTGGACAGAAGTGATGTCCACCTCTTCTAGGCCTAGGGCCTAAAATTTCTGGAGAGATCCCCACTGTTTCTCTCCTGCCAGCTGGATGTGGAGGGCCCCAAACAGCACTCTCAGGCCTGGATGACCCAGGAGTCACCAGAAAGATGAGCTGGGCCCCCATCAGGCTGGGACGCAGAAGAGACTCACCCTTGCTCTGTTTGCCTCTGAGATTTTGGAGGAGTTAGTAACCCCGCAGCGAGTGTTGACTTTGACCAATGGAAAGGCTCTGCTTGTTCTGGCCTCTGCCAGGCCCCCAGCCTCATCTCCCACTGTCCTCTCTTGAGTCGTCTCCACTGTGGTCACACTTGTCCCCAGACAAGCTCCTGCCTCAGGGCCTTTGCACTTGCTATTTGTGGTAGTCTGAATAATGGCCCTTCATGTCCTAATTCCTGGAATCTGTGAATGTCACCTGAAATGTCAGAAGAGCTTTGCAAGTGCGCTTAAGTGAAGGATATTGAAATGGACAGATTATCCTGGATTATCTGGGTGGGTCATTTCCACCCACCCAGATAATTGTTCTCTCTTGTGTGCCCTGCCCCCAGAACTGCTGTGTTGAAGTCATGCCCTCAGACCATACCCCCTTGACCCTCCTCCTTGTTGGGGTTATCCACAGACCCCTAGACACCCCAACTTCCATTCTGGGAAGATTTAGAAATCCTGGTCCACTGGTGCCCCAGCAATGCCCGGTCACAATTCTCGGTGATTGCAACATACAAGGAGATGGTCCTTCCAGCAGCCTCCCTTCTCACTGCCCTGACCTCCTTTCTTCCGCCTCACCGTGACCGCTCAGGCCTGCGGTCACACACGAGTGCTTACCTTGTACCATTGCTGTGTGCCCTCCAAAATCTCAAGCATCTGCTTTCTAAACATTATCTTACCTTTGTAGCTCACTCTCCTTCTAGGTGGTACCGGGTGGTCTCCAGAGGTCTCCAAGTGAGAGGAAGCAGAGGGTGGGGAGGGGGGTGGGGGCTGCTGCTTCTGGCACAGAAGGCTCAAGGGGGAATTCAAGGTTGAAGACTTCCAGGCTTGTGTCCATAAATGTCCTCATTCCATATGTCAGAGTCCCACTCTTTACCTGTCACGGACCTTAAGGACACCTGTGAGACTACGCATTCATTTCCTTTGTAGCTCTTTCCCTTAATAATCAATTATTAAGTCAAATCCTGAGCCCAGTTTTCAGCCCTGCGGCACTAGGAGATAAATTTCCTTTACGGATGTCATGTGACCCTCTGGCTTTCAAAGCATGCCTTAAGTTGTCAGTTAGCTTCCCTGGTCTCACCATATTATTTTTGTAAGATTTTCAAGGCTATCCAAAGCAGTCAACCCTCACCGCAATCTTCATTTCCTCCAGACTGATCAAGCCCCAAAGCCACTGGATATCCCAATGCCTCACCTTCCTCCCATATCTTATCTCATTAACCGCAGGTCAGAGTTTAGCATTTGTGGAGCCTGGATACCAGAGGTTATCACCACTCTACTGTCCACAGGCAGTGGGGGGTCCCCACTGTCTTCAGGTGGGTGGACAACCCAGCTTCTAAATCCCTTCTTGAAGGTCTGCTCTCTGGGACTTGCCCAGTACCAACTACCTTTGCCCTGGTTTCCAGAAAGCAGCCTGATTCAGGCTAATGGAGGGCAAGACCCCAGGGAAGCAGGAGGAAGGGCGGTGGGGAGTGAGGCAGGGCGAGAGGGGGAGCAGAAGCAGAACTCTGAGCTTCGTCGGACGCTTTGTAGCAAGTGCAGCTCGCTGATGGCTGGGCTCAGGTACATCTCGTGCTCGGGACCACACTTGCTATCTGGGTAGACTGGTGAGTCTCTAGCGATGGGGGAGGTCAGAGAGGGAATTTATCGTCCAGTGTCCTCCCGTCTCCAATCTGTTTGCCCCATGGGATGTCAATCCTGCACTTCTGGGTGGTGTCACCGACTCTGGAAAAAAACAGAAACCGTGCCTTTGGTGAGATTTTTTCCTCTGGGTGCAGAAGCGGAGAACCAGGACGGTTCCTGGCACCCTAGCATTTATGGGGCATCATGATGTGTATCAGCAGCTGTGCCAAGCCTGGTTCTGCTTAGTGGGGCCAGAGGCCCTGAAGGAGGTCTCTGCCTGCAGAGCAGCAAGGGCCCTGAGTTGTGCTGGGGGGAGCCCACCTGGGCAGTGGGCCGATGTGGTGGCAGCCGAGGCAAAACAAGGAGTCAGACACTGATTCAGAAGAATATATGCGTCCCTGTGCTCACTGCAGCGCTATTTACAGCAGCCAAGCCATGGAAGCAGCCCAAGTGCCCGTCAACAGACAAATGGATAAAAGAGCTATGACTGATATATATAAAATGGAATATTACCCAGACATAAAAAAGAATGAAATCTTACCATGTGTGACACCACGGATGGACCTAGAGGGCATTAAGCTCTGTGAAATAATTCAGACAGAGAAAGACAAACACCACATGATCTCACTCATATGTGGGATCCACAGGACAAAATAAGTGAACAACGAAATTGAAACAGACTCGTAGACACAAAGAGTGGACTGGTGGTTGCTGGATGGGAGGGGGGGCCGGGTGAAAAGGTGAGGGGATTAAGAAGTACAAATGGGTAGGTACAGAATAGCCACGGGGTGTAAAGTACAGCATAGGGAATACAGTCAGTCATATTGTAATAACTATGTGTAGAAATATCAGGGGAACACGTTGTAAAGTATATTTACATTGTCTAACCACTATGCTGTACACCTGAAACTAATACAAAGTAATAGTAAACGAAAAGTGAAATTGAAACAAAAAAAGAAGGCCAGGACGCTAGAGACTGCAAGGTCAAGGGAATCTGAGGTCACACAGGAGGTTCCGGACACCCTGAGAAACAGTCAGATGAGGCCATTCCTTGGCTCCGAACCCTCGCTGCTCCTCACCTCCCAGGCGCCCACAGACCCTACCCAACTACCCCCGCCCCCTCTACTCCCCGCAAGGCTTATTTACTCGGGGCACTGAGCTCCCTGCCCTTCCTCAAACCCACCATCTCCTCCCTCCACCTCAGTACCTGCTTTTCGCCACCTGAAGAACTCCCCTCGTATACCTGCCTGTCTGTCTCCTTAATTCTCTCTGGGTCTCTTGTTGGATGGCCTTTATCCACGAGGCCTTATCAGGCCGCCTTATACAAAAGAGCACTTTGCTCCCCACCCCAGCCCAGCACACTTTCCCTTTCCCCTGCCACTCGTCCTGACAGCTTCTACGCTTACTTGGCTGCTGTTCGTCTGTCTTCCCTGAGCCAGAATGAATGCTCTCTGAGGGCAGGGCCTTTTCTGTTCCCCCCACAGCTGTGTTAGAGCTTGGCACATAGCAGGTGCTCCCTACACCGTTTGTTGAATGAATGAATGATTAAACGGATGACTACGGCATCATCTTCATTCCCCAGCCGTGATTGATAGACCAGAAAGAACCCCTGCTCTAAGCTGGGCCAATCAGCTTTTCTCTACAGAGAATTTGAAATTGGACTTGAGAGCTGGTGAGGTCCTGCAGGGGGCAGAAATTCAGACCTGTGAATTCAGGGGCTGCAGGGTGGCACTCTCCACCTTGGGCCAAAGACGCAGGAGGAGCTGCTGTGCAGAGAGAGGAGACGAAGGAGCCTTGCAGAGAACAGAGAGCGGCCGTGTTGGCTGTCTTTCCCCTTGGGGTCCAGGAGATACCCCAGGACCTTATAATAAATTCCTTTTTTCCGCTTAACTAGTGTTTTGTTTTTATTTGCAGCTAAGGTCTACATATCAGCACAACCAGTGGTTGATCATTTCCGTGTGTGTCGGGAGCTGTGTGGGACCTGAGCAGACCCCTTCTTGCAGGTGCAGGCCCTGCAGAGCCACTGGGTCACACACAGAGCCACGGCCAGCACACAGTCCTCGACGCAGGGGAGTCTTCCCTGCCCATTTCCAAAGCAGCTGCTCTGAGGCTGCCCTGAGGTTTTTTCCTGTCACCCAGGGGGTGTCCCAGCTGCCCCGGAGCCCCAGGCCTCTCCTTCTCACCCTGGCACATGGCACTCCCTCCACCCCAGCTGTCACTACAGGCTCCCTGCTCCTGTCAGCTCTGTGCCTGAGGCTCCAGGTCTCAGCAAGGCTCTGGGTTGGGCCTCATCACTCCTGTTCTCCACCCTGCGCAGGCCCACCCAGCGTCTGGCTCCTTCCCTCCCTGCCTCCTGGGCCCCACAGTCCCTCCCCCAGACCTGACCCCAGAGCACGGAATCTATTGTCCTCACCATCCCAGCCAAACCCCAGCCCGACCTGACAGCTCCCCATTACGGATGCACATTTACAAACAGCTCATTTACATAGAGCACAAGGGAATAGCTTCTGTCTTCAGAAAACAGGAGACACCCGGTCACCTAGATAGGGCGGGTCCTGAGATTAGAGCGCCTCCTGCCCCTCCTCCCTCTCTCAGGCAGCTCTGAACGGCCAGCAGGCCCAGTGTGTGTGTGTGTGTGTGTGTGTGTGTGTGTGTGTGTGTGTGGAGGGGGGGGTGGAAATTAGATTGGGCAAAAAAGAAATGAGGTGTTGGGCAGGCAGATGCTACTTTGTTGTCTGTTTATTTATTTGATTTTTAGAGTAATTTTTATGTCTTCTCTACGTATGTCCTTGTGAGACCTTTAGGGCCTGTGTTTTCATTCTGTCCAGCTGCTACGCTGTCTCCCCCACCCCCTTCTCCCTTCACGCACTCCCAACGCCTTCTAGCTTTTCTTTCGAAGTCTAGCTACCATGGCGCAGAAAGGCAGGGTGTGTGGTGGAGAAGTGGAGGGACTTAGGTTTCAAGAAGCCCCCTATTTGAATCCTATCACCATATTTGACAACGGACTCCTTTGGAACCTCAGTTTCCCTGCTGGTAAAATGGAGATAATGATTTCAACTCCATCGAGTGGGCTTGAGGATGGAAAGACAGGGTCCATGCGGGCAAAGCACTCTGTGCCGTGCTGGCTGGAGGGTAAGGAGCTGTATGCGGTCTCTGTATCGTTAAGGTTTAGGAAGCAGAAAAACTCAATACCACATACCCCACCCTGGCCTTCTGCCCCTCTTCCGAGAGACCCCATCTCTTGTCCTGACCCGGGCACACGTAGATGCCCACCCTGTCCCAGCCGCTGGCAGAGGGCACAGCCGTTCATTCCCTTGCTTTTTAGTTCACATTCTTCTCTGGAAATGGTCACTGTCTTCTTGTTCTCTTCTTTGTCCATCAGGCCCTTCTCCCCCATCCGCCCTAAGAAGGTGACGGGCGTGGACCATGGTGACGTGAGGGCAGGCAGGGTTGGGACCTGACCGTGCAGCAGCGCCGAATGGCTGCTGCCACGGGCCGGGGCCATTGCCCAATTCAGTCGCCCACTCTGCGCAGTCCTGGCAGGCATTTCCCACCGAGCCTGAAAGGTCCCAGAAAGTGTCACGATCCTTTTGTGACATCTGCCGCGAGGATGCCAAGACCCCATTTGCCTTCTCAGCTGGGCGCGGTTGGGAACATGTCAGAGGGACCCTGGGCTCAAGTCGGGCCTCGGGGGAGCTTCCTGGGGAGGTGACCCTGAGCTGTGTCTGTAGAGAGAGCAGAGGAGGGCCCCCCCCCAACCCGGCAGGGGAGCAGCCGAGAGGTGTGAAAGGACACAGCAGGCGGATGGGTGTGACTGAAGTTAGGGCAGGAGGCAGGAAGCGGGGTGGGGTGAAGCGGTTGAGAAAGACGTGAATTAGAACATACGAAGCACTTGGAAAACATAACAAGTGCTCAATAAATAGTAGTTGCCATTATTATTATTATTGGAGAGCTTCAATAAATGTTTCTTGGCTGACTGGCAGAGGCAAGGCCCATTAAGCACCAGGTGGATACGACTCAGTAAATCCCTAGGTGACTTATTGGCAGCTTAATCAATAATCAATTGACTCTGGGAGAGGTCAGCCATAGCAGGTGATCATATGTCACGTCAAAGATGTAAGTAGCAGTACCGACACCCTACCCGAATTTCAAGTTCAAGTAAACTTCACTTATTCCTTAGCCCCTTCTGTGAGGAAGTCCTCTTGCTTGCTTCAGGCCCAGCTGAAGCCTGTCCCTGGTCACCTCTGATTCCCGTGGCCTGTCTTTGTGGCACAGCTGTGTCCTCCCCTTATCTCTGTCCTGGAGAGGGGGCTGCCCCCAAGAGGAACTAGAATGCTGTGCAGAGGGAAGGCTGGTGCTCATCTCTTTGTGTGGAAGTCCTGGTGACTCCATGCAGTGCTAGGTAGGGGCTGAAGGGCTTCCTGTCCCTGACCCACTCTATGGGGACTGAGTGGGGGTGGCCTGAGCAATTGGGACTGACTTCCTGTGTGCCTAGACAAGCTGTTACAAACTGAGTGAGGACCTGCAGGATAGAGGGCTGCGGGAAGAATGACAGTGGGTCAGGGGGATCCTTAAAAAGCACTAGAGCCCCCTTGTCTTTATCCGTCACTTCCTCCCTATCCCTACCGCACGGACCTGCAGTCTCCTCTGGGCAGCCCATCAGCAGGGCACCTCCTTCAGCAGAGTCTCTGTGCTGTGTCCTGCTCCCAGTGCTGCCTCTGGGCTGGCTGGGACCCTTCCCTGGGATTAGGGACATCTCTGTGGGGGCCAGGGCCGGGACCAGTGGTTTTCTTAAGGCAGAGCCCCCTCTTGTCCCATCAGTTTCCTATGGGGAAGGGGCCCCAGTGAACTCTGGGTGCTTTGAAGACAGACACTCTACCCCTCTGTTACCATTTCCTGTCTCCTCTGCTCACTCTCCCAGGGGCTTGGAAACTCAGACCCTGTGCCTCTCTGACCAGAGCCAGGGCAGGTCCCACCCCTCGTTTTCCTTATTGTGCTTCCTTATTTTACAGGATGGAGAGGTCACCCTCCTAACACCCGGGCTTCTCTGCATAGGAGGAATTTCCATCTCCTTCTCTCCCTTCCCTCCACCCTCAGGCGCCTTCCTTGCTCCCCTCCCCACCCCACCCCCCTTCATCCCCCAGAGCCTAATTGAAGAGGCTCCGCCTGGCAGAGAAGATGAAAGCTTTATCTTCCCAGTCCATCCTGAAGCGTGTTAAGATGATGGATGAGCTTCCAGACCTGCATGCTCCTCCCAGTAGCATTAACAAAATTGCTTTTCAGGATCCCAACTCCCATGTCAAGACGGGCTGCGGTGGAGACGGGAGACCCGAGCTTTGGCACTCGACGGTGAGCATTAAAATCATTTTAATGCTGCATTTAGGGTTTGCGTTCCTTGTGTGCGAGCCAGTCCCATCGCTGGCATCAGAATAAGATGAATGATGTTTGTTAAAAAGCTCTTCGGTGCAGCCTGATTGACCATTAGGAACACTCAGCTTGGAGCTGGGAAGCGCGGGCCCAGCTTCTGGGTCTGAATGGGACCCATCAGAGAGATGTTGTCACTGTCGGCCCTGCTGGGTCATGGCCAAGTCTTTTCCTTTAGGCCTCTCCAATCTCCCCCGGGCCTCTGCTGTCAAGAAGTCAGAGACAGAACATAGGATGAGAGTCTGGAATAGGATTCTCACTTCTGGAACCGGGTTGCTGATTGTGCTTGGCACACCCTTTCCCCCTTTGCCATCGGCGTCATCCTCCATGAAATAAGGGTAGGGGGGTGGCTAGGTGTTATGGGTTGAATTGTATTCTCCCCCCAAATGCATATGTTGAAGTCTTAGAGCCAACAGTATCTCAGAATGTGACTTGCTTTAGAAATAAGGCTTTTATAGAGGTAATCAAGTTAGAATGGGCTCCTCTGAGTGGGCCCTCATGCGGTCTGATTGGTGTCCTTATGAAGTGGGGAGATTTGGACGCAGGCATGCAGGGGGATGCTTCGCTAAGATGAAGGAAGGCGCAGATAAGGGTGGTGCTCCTGCAAGCCCAGGATCCCCGAAGATTGCCAGGAAACCACCAGAAGCTAGGAGAGAGGCGTGCAGCAGAGTCTTTGCAGCTCTCAGAAGGAACCAGCCCCGCTGACATCTTGATCTGGAACTTCCAGCCCCCAGACTGTGACACTACATTTCTGTTGTTTAAGCCACTCAGTTTGTGACACTTTGTTACAGCAGTTTTCAGAAGCCAGTATACTAGCTGGAGTGTCTCCCCCTCTCATGCTCCCTGAGTCCACGTTGCTAGGGTTCCGCCTTGGGTGCCAGCTGGGGCAGGGGCTGCTGCGGGGTGGAAGGGGTTGGGGCACGAGGTGGGAGGGAAGGGCAGTGAATCTGCTCTTTCCTACTCCAAGACCATGGAGCTGAAGCCACCGGCTATCTTTGTTACTGAAACTAAAACGGTTAAAAAGACCCAGGATCCCAGGGGAACTGCTGGTCCTTTGGGGATAGTTGGCTGGGGGAGCAGCTGCTTTCCGAGTACAGGTGCCCAGGCAGAGCTCTGGCGCCAAGTTTAGGGACATCTGGGCCTCCGTGTAGAGCACCTGGAATTTCCCCCTGGAAATCGGAAGCAAGGAGCAGGGGTGTCTGCTTCTGGACAGTTGGGACAAAGCGAATACACTGGGCCAACCTCCTCGACACCTCCCGGTTCAACTTGTTTTACCTCCAAATGAAAGTTTAAAAAAATTACATGGAACATATCCACCAGAAGTAGACTTCAGCGTGCATTACAGAGAAACAAAGTTAGAATTCATGCACACCCGCACATGGCCTGACCACCCAGCACAGCCGCTTCGTTACCTGCATTCTATTAATCCTACTGACCCCTCTGTCACTGTGTGTGACTTTACTGTCTGTGTTTACAGGCCAGGGAAACGGAGACACAGAGATGTAAAGTGACTTGCCACAGTCGCACAGATAGACAGTAATTGGTATTGCATGGACTTGAACTTGGGGAGTCTGATTTTAGACTCTACAATGCCCTGGCACTGGTATCTCGGGGGCCTGGAACCCGGTGACACCAAACCTTGTGATAAGTGGCTGGGAGCTGGGGACAACAGAACAAACCAGAAAGAGCAAGGGACAATTGTGAGGGTCTTCGAGGGTGTGAAAATCTTACGCTGGCTATGACATTGGTCCAAAGTGCCCTGGTGATCTGCAAGCTGCATTGGCTGTGGGGCCACCCTGCTTACCCGACATATGTGTTGGTGGCTGAGCAGGGAGCATATGCTCTTTTGGTTCCTGGGAGGTGACATGGGTGGGCGGCAGCATCTGCTTTTGGGGACAAGAGAGCTGCCTGGTGGGTGAGTTCCCTGCCGCCCCGCCCCCCACGTGGCAGGTAGCACCAGGTATATCTGGCAAAGCCAATGCGGACGGCCAATCACTGAGTGAGAGAGAGCTGGGCTTCGCTGGGGCCCGATTGCTCTTGCAATCAGGGCATTTCACACAGCAAATTGTGGTCATTTAGGCTTCTCGACGGCGGGCTTAATTTCAGGCCCAAGCGCAAAGGATATTCAGAGACACAATGAGGTAATTTCACATTTTAAAGCAGAGAATGCAGCGTAAATTAGTAGAAAAATCATGACACTTATAAGCCCGTTCTAAAGATGTATTGTTCCCTATTCTTCTGAGAGAAAAAAAAATCAGCTTCTATGAAGATTGAATTAACCACTGGAGGAGAATTCCTCAGACGGCCAATTCGTAAGGAGAAATCTATTTTAAACTTGGTCAAAGGCGTTTGCAGAAAGTGGTGAGAAGAGAGTTCCCGAGGAAATGCGGGTGCTCACGATGTAGTCTGCACCTGGGCACAGAGGGCAGGCCCCACTCACGGGCACCCTGGGCTGGTACCCGGTGGGTACGGCCTTGAGTGGTCTAACTGCTGAGGTTACGTGCCCCCCAGACAATGGAGACCTCTCCCTTCATGTGCGGGAACCCTGGATTTACCATCTAATGAAACTGTTAGGTGCACAGCTTTTGGAGTCAAGCTACTTGGATTCAAATCCTAGCCCTCCCCCAATTAGCTCTGTGACCCTGAACAAGAACTTAACTTTCCATCCTCAGTCTCATCATCTGCAAATAGAGAAATAATAGCACCTATTTCATGGATCATTTGAGAGGAGATGCATATAAAGAGCCTGACATATGGGAAGCACTCAGACAGGGTAGCTGTCTCAGTTTGGGATCTCCCAGAAGAGGATCCTGAGGCGGGGTGTAAATACAAGATGAAGGTAGTGGGGAGGGGACAGGAGATGCCCAAGGCCAGGTGACCACCTCTGTGGGCAAGCAGACCTTAATCCCGCCAAGGAAGTCTGGTAGCATTGTAGAAGATCTTAACGTTAGTACACACGAAGCGTGAGGAAGCTGGAGCTGCACACACCTACGTCAAATCCCAGCAGTCACTGCTGAGCTGCTCCAGGTGGTACTTTTGGGTTGGCCAAAAAGTTCGTTTGGTTGTCTTCCCTAAGGTGGCTCTAGTAGTGCTTAGTTGTCTCTAACTTCATTCAAAACAATTTTGTTAGATTATATTGTGACAGCTGTCGTATCAGCGTGCATTAAAAAAAAACATCAAAATCGGTGAATTTTTGTGTAGCCATTTTAATGTTGAAGATGGAAGAAAATATGCAACATTGCCTGTACATTATGCTTTATTATGTCAAGAAAGCTAAAAACGCAACTGAAACGCAAAAAAAGAAAAAGATTTGTGCAGTATATGGAGAAGGTGCTGTGACTGATCAAATGTGTCAAAAGTGGTTTGCGGAGTTTCACGCTGGAGATTTCTAGCTGGACGATGCTCCGTGGTCCAGTAGACCAGTTGAAGTTGATAGCGATCGAAACAAGACATTGAGAACAATGCACATTCTACCACGCGGGAGATAGCCGACGTACTCAAAATATCTGAATCAGTAAAAGTATTGGTGAGAGTGAAACATGTGTCTTTTATTTTTTGGAAAAAAGCCATGCGGACATTTGGGCCAACCCAATAATTTCCTGGTGTTTCTGGCCTGTCTCTACCTCGAAGTTGTCAGAGCGAGTGCCAGGAGCTGGAGAAAGCCCCCAGGCAAGACGAGTCAGGGGAGAGGACATGGGACGTTGGCTGCCACAGTACCGCACTGCTATTCCAGGCGGCACCCAAGAACTCTTTGCGCCGCAGCATTTTCTGTGCTGCAGACAAATGGGGGCCATGCCACTGTCTGTGTCATCCCAAGGAGACAGCGAGCTCTGTGCTCCAGCCTCAGCTCTTTCCCCAGCAAACTGCACACTTGAGCTTCTTCTGTCCCTTTCTCTGGGTCACAGTGTCTCCCTGTATCCATATTTTGGGATGCCCTTTCAAGTCCTACCTTGACCTGAAACAGTAGCTTAGATCAGTGATTTTCAACCTTTATCATCTCGTGGCACACATAAAGTAATGACTAAATTTCTGTGGCACACCAAAAAATATATATTTTTTGCCAATCTGAAAAAAATAGGGATACTTTTGATTCACTTCCACTAGACAGCTATTGTTATGTTTGCTGTTGTCAGATGGACAGGCTCCTGGTGTCCTGGAGCAGAGAGAAGCCGTTGGTAACAGGCCAGTGGAAGGTCCCTGGTGGCTCTGCAAGGACCTACAATGGGGGGCCAGAAAGTGCTGGGGAGAGAGGGTTCCAAGCCATAGGACTAATCTCGGGGACCAGGATATCAGGATCCCTTGTTATTTTAAAAGTGACATGCATTTCAAGGTGAATCCATCAGAGAGCTGATGAATTTGTCTCCAAGGGGCCAACCACAGAGCAAGAGACTCAGCTCTGCGGGGGGCACGCCCCCACTTCTCTGAGCAGCGCTTACAGTTCCTCCTCCATGGTCTCATTTGGAGGCTGATGCCTCATCCCCCTGAAGTCCCGACCAGCCTTTTCAATCCACTGAACTTTTCAGGAAGAAACCCCCAATGCCAAAATATTTCTTGTTTTTTTTTTTTTTTTTTTAAATCTCTTTTACGATGTTTGCAGTTTCTTTTTTTTTTTCAGAAAAAAAATCTATTTTAATGTTAATCAAAAGACTTTTTGAGAGACCTGGGGAGAAAAATCTATTTTAATCTTGATCAAAAGGCTTTTTGAGAGACCTGGGGGACGGCCCAAGAAGTCAGTTCTGGAAGAAACCAATGCGAGTCCCCAGAGCTGGTCCCCAGACTGGCAAGTAGAGTGCAGAGGCTGCCAGCGGTCCAGGGTGTGGGTCCCTCCCCAGTGCCACCTGAGCCATGCACCAGCCCCCTCCCCACCGGCTGGTAGCCTCTCAGGGCCT
Organism: Micronycteris hirsuta; assembly: GCA_004026765.1. Taxonomy (NCBI): domain Eukaryota; kingdom Metazoa; phylum Chordata; class Mammalia; order Chiroptera; family Phyllostomidae; genus Micronycteris; species Micronycteris hirsuta. The sequence continues at coordinate 74,233 of PVJI01004309.1, forward strand.
CGCCCGACCTCGGGCTGTGGCGTCCCCAGCCCCATTGACGGCTGATGGCAGTGAAATGGCTGCTCTGAGAGGTAGCTTTCTACAAAGACAGAAATAATCAGGTTGAGCAAAGGGGAAAAAAGGGAAAATTGAGCATTATGAGGGTGATAATTCAGAAAGTGTCAGCTTCAGAATAATTGAATCCGATGACATTTTGTGCTACGGGAAACAATAGCAGCTAGCCCGCTGCCCGTCTGATTCATGTCTGGTTCATGTTTAACAAAACAAGGGCAAGGGTCACACAGCCACGAGCCCCATAAATAACCCGTTAATGGGATTTCCAAACAAGCTGTCCTCAGAGTGGCTTTCCGTCTCACTGAGAGAATATTAAAATGCAAATGGATTCGGGCTGTGTCTTCATAAACAACCGTGTTCATTTAACCTTCGACCTCCCCGCTTAACTGCCCATTCCAGCAATTTGTACGGGCTCCTCTGCCGTCAGCTCCTCGCGGTAATTCAGGGAAAGTGCATTAAAGGAAAGGGTTACAATTTGCGCTGCTCAGTTAATCACGCTATTGAGATGTTTATGGACAGAATCTCACTCCTCCGCACACTTGTCTCAGGCCTTCTGCCCCCACCAGCCCAAATGTGGCCGGCTGGCTCCTTTTGTTGTCCGAGAGTCTGGTGAGGGCGCGGGCAGGCTGCCTTCCCAGCTGAGCGAGGGCCCCTCCTTGGCCCTCTCCAGTCACCAGCCTGGTCTCCTTCCTTGGCTGCCGTTCTTCTTGGGGTCTGGCCAGAGGCCTCCAGCTAAATGCTTCTCCCAACAGATGGTCCCAAGGCTTGGTTCTCCTTTGTGAAAATGGGCCGGGCTCTCTCCACGCAAGTGTCTGTCACTTGGTTTTTTTCCTGGGATTCCCCTGTCTGTTCCCCTCAGGCCTGCCCTGACCCCAGCCCTGGCTTTGGCCTGGCAGAAGGTCCCTGTCTTGACCAGCTTTTAGAAAGGCAGCTTAAATGTAGGCCACCCTCCTCCCTCTCCCCTCAGTCTCCAGGCTTTTCCCCCAAGCCTTGACCTTCTATCTAGCCATGAGAAAAAGAACAAGGTCTGACACCCTGGCCTACATTTCAGGGGATGAGACAGGCACCGTTTGGGGGGAGGGGCTCTGTCACCTCCTCAGTTGCCCAGACAAGAGGGCCCTGCTCTCTTCAGGTCACAGAGGACTGTTTTACCAGATAACTTCAGCAGATGCATTTGGCGCGTGGCATCTACGGCATTCAATCATGAGGTTTCACCTTTCTCTTAGAGATGAAAAATAGTCAACTTGGAGGGACCAAGTGACTTGCCTGGGTCACCCAGTGAGTGGAAGGCAGAGTGAGCCACAGACTTGGCCTGACCCGGAAGTCAGGAGCTCCTAGCACTGTGGCTTCCCTGCGGGGAGCAGAGAGAGTCTGGACTGCAGTCTCTCTCCTCTCTCTCTGGCGGGAGAAGAGCAGAGGCGGTGAAGCTGTGCTGGGGAGGACCTGGGGGGAGGGGTCCCTGCCACGGGCCCCAGCTGGAGGGACAGCATTCCTCTCTAGAACTGCGCTGCCTGATACCAGCTGAATTTTGTGTGGTTCTCTGAGGTAACTCCTTCAGTTTTTTCTCCTCACCTTTAGCAGAAAGGGAGGGGAAATGACTCCCCCATCATTTCTCCAGTTCACTAATGGAGACTCGGGCCTCCCAGGACCACCAGAACAAGAAATATCCAACTCTGCTTCGCTCCCCTGCTTGATAAACTAAAATATGCTCCTAGTTATAAATCTGTCTCAAGAGCTGCCAATGCAAGCCCATTAGGGAGCTGGGCTAAGGCCATTGCCACTCGGCTACGTGGGCCTGTGTGAAGGTGGCCCTTCCTCCTGCCCAGCCCATCCCTTTCTCCCATCTGTCTGTTCTCCCTTTTCTGCCTCCCCCACTCGCTCCCTTCCTCAGACTCAGCACCCAAGGCCTGGCACAGAGAGGGGTGGCAGGGGGTCCCACGGGGAGTGGGAGGCCAAGAGTCCTGCAGCCCTGCCCCCCACATTTCCTGTTAGGTTTCACTCCCGTGCTTTCCTCGCATGGATGGAAGTTCTGTCTCTCTCCTCCTTCCCAGTCTGAATGTTTTGCTTCTGTTTCTCTCTCTGTCCTCTTTGTGTGTCGTGGGCTGTCTCTTGTTTCCTGTAACTTTGTTCCTTCCTTTCTGTCTCTTTTTATGTATTTTCCTCTGCTTCTGCATCTTTGCATGCTCTCTCCTTCCCTAACAACTCCCCAGTTCATCCACTCTCTCCACCGCCCCACCTCACTCCAGTCCAGCGCCATCATCTTTCGCTGGGATCCCTGTAACTGCCCCGTGCTTGCCGTCTGTCTCCAGCCTCACCTCATTCTCTACTCTCATGGCAATTTATCTAAAATGCACATTGGACCATGTCCTTCCCTGGCTGAAAAAATTTTAAGGCTCCCTACTGCCCTCAGGATTAATCTCAGACTCCTAGTGAGACATGCTGGACCCTGATCAGATCACGCCTACCTCTCCAGACTCATCTCTCTTTCCCCCCCGGGCTCCACACTACAGTGTGTGTGTGTAGAGAGAGAACACGCACACATGCAGAATGAGAACACAGGAGACACACTTGCCCAGAGAGATATAGACAAGAGAGAGAGGAAGAGAGGGCAGAGCAGGACAGAGACCGAGACAGAAGGAGGTGCCCTGTTGGAAGAGCAGTGAGACCTTCACTTCTTAGCTCTCCAGGCCATTTGTCCCTTGCAGGGCCAGGTCATACGCGCAGGGGCTTTCTACCTACCCAGACTGTCTGACACTGGAACCTGTACTCCTAAGCACCTTGACACGCTGACTGTCCTGGAGTGATCTGAGGTGGGAAAGAGAACTTGCTGAGTGTGCAAAGCGAGAGGGAAGACAGCGGCATGGGGACGCAGGCAAGTTTACAGGTGGCTGCAGGATGTTGGTGACTCCACTTCTTGGTGGAGTAGGAAGTAAGGTCACTGCCTGCGGAGTGTGTGGGTCATTAAGGAGGTGAAGGAGGTGAAAAGGGTGAAGACTTGGAGAGGCCTTGGAGGGTCAAATGGCAAGAGTCAACCGTGCAAATACTAGAGGCCGGCAGGGGTGACAGCGGGGCCCCGGGTGATGGCCATGAATGTGTGGCAGGGCCACCCATGTGGCTGGGTGATTTCCTGCAGCAGTGTCTGGCAGTACAGAAGGTGGACAGTTGACTGACCCAGGAGTGGGTTTCTCAAAGTGTGTGTTGGAAGGACAAGGGTTAAAAGAAGTCTTTGACAAAAAAAGTAGATAATGTAATAGACCATGGGATCTTGGTGGGATTGGGAAGGAAAGAAAGACAAGAAGGACAGATGGGGAAAGGTTAAAGGGGAAGCAAATGGTGGTGGTGTTAATGGAACTGAAGAAGAGGGGTTGTGAAAACAGGAGGGTGAGGGGCCTGGAGGAGGAGCAGCCCCAGGTTGGAGAGGGTGGACAGATTTGCCCAGTTCAGAGGCGTGTGGTTCTGGGCAATGGGTTAGTACAAGGGTCATGGGGCAGTGTCTGGTGTAGTGCAGGGGATCCCTGAAGCAAACAGCCCACTCACAGATATAGCGGCTTAAAACAAAAGTTTCTTTCCTTTTGTGGCCATCGCAGAAGTGCCAGTGGTCAAAATCAAGTTCAATCCCTTTGGACTTCTAACCAGAGCAAGAACCATAAAAAGCATTTCAATGCACCTTCTCACATTCTCAGGAAGATTATGTCTTCTCCTTCTTCCAAAGAGCTGAGACAGAAATACAGTGTTTGATCCATGCCCATCTGAAAGGATGATGAAATTCAGGTGGTGTGAGAAAGCTACAAAGGGCAGCACATTGGCCGAGCTGTCCAGGTTTATAGGAAGAAATATGTCTTCCATGTTGAATGAGGGCAGCTGGAGAAAGCTAATGTACAACCGTCCATATGGGCACTAACCCCAGCAAGGCGGTTTTCACTAGGCTAAAGCTGGACAAAGACCACAAAAAAAAAAAAATATCCCCAAAGGGAAAGCCAAAGCTCACCAAATAGAAAAGGAAAATGACAAATACAAGAAAGAAACACTTGAGAAGATGCAGGAATAAAGTACTCTTATACACAACTTTCATTAAAAACTTAAAAAAACAAACCCACCACTGATCATTCATTATTGCTCCCAAGTCTAGAGTCAGCTGGGAAGTTCTGCTGACCTTGGCTAGGCTTGGCTGATCTTGGCTGGGCTCACTCACATGTCTGAGGTCAGTTGGCATGCTGGTTGAAGCTGGCTGGTCTGAGATGGCCTCTCTCACAGGTTTCGGGTCTGCCTGGCTATTGGCTAAGGTTCTGGGGGTGACCAGATATCATGTCTTTCATCATCATTCTCAGGCCTAGTTTGACAACGTGTACATCAGCTCTTCTGCATTCTATTGGCCAGAATGAGTCATAAGGCCAGCCCCAAATCAAAGAGTAGAGAAACTGGCTCCTCTTCTTTATGGGAAGAGCTGAAAAGAACTGTTGCCATTTTTCAATCTCAGGGTGCAGTGAAGGACCTGAGAGTTCAAGGGGTTAGATCATCAGTTCTAACACTGAGTTCCTCCAGGATATAGACCAAGATCCAGTTCTAAGCTCATCAGAGAGTGAGCGGGAGTGACACAGAGCGCTGTAGATGACGGTGTCAGGAAGAACGGAGGTGGCTCAGGCCTGAAGAGGGGTGACTGGGTGTGCCTGTATGTGTGGGGGGGTGGTGAGGTGTGGGGGGTAGGAAAGATGCCAAGCTCTGATGGGGTGAAGGGGCGGCAGTGACAACCCTGGGAAGCAGTTCCTGGCACTTGGCAGAATCCCAGCATTAGCAATTCCATACCTTTCTTTCCCCTGCCCCGTCCCCACGGCTGGTAGCTGACAGAAGGTCACTGGCCCATCAAGACGCTGCCCAGGGGAAGGTTGCTACATCAGCTCTTTCTTATTGACTGGACTGTCTTCACTTTCTTTCACTCAACAAGTAATTATTGAGCATCAGTCATGTGCCAGGTTCTGTGTGGGGACACGGAAGCAGACACAGCCCCTGCCCTGGGGGAACTCGAAATCTAGGCATTGCAGCCAAGGAGTGTCTAGGACAGGAGCTCACATGTGCGCGCGCGTGCACGCAAACACACACACACACACACACACACACACGACGTCCCTGGCACCCACACACGCTTTCTGAAGCAAGATGTTTACACTTGCTAATTAGGAAACGAAACTTAAAAATAATCCTGATCATGTATCTTTGTATTCCAATCTCTGACCAGTCAGATTTTTCTAGAATAAAGAACAATATTTTAAAAAGTAATCACAGATTCTATTCAATGGTTTATTTGAAATCTCCCATATTCAGGCTGACTCTTGAATATATTTCCATAAACAAAGAGAACGCCGGGAGTCCTCTTTAAAAAAACACAGAATAACAACAGCAGCAGCAATAATAATAACTTCCATATCTATGGCACTCTGCAATTTCAAAAGTCCAAACAGGAGTGTTATGCCAGCCATCCTGTAAACAGCATCTGAAGGTTGGTCTTAGGGCCTTTGGAAGGTTTATGGGACCAAGTGTAGCTTTAGTCCTGCCCCAACAGAAGGGCAAGCTGGCAGGATCTTCAGGTGCAAACCGACTTCTAAAAGGAAGGGTTGCCTCCTCTGCCCCTTGCCTTGTGGCCTCTCCTTGGCCAGGACTTAGGCTCCCAGCAGAGGACTACAGAGCCAGGGCCAGCAGTGAGTTCCTTGGCTCTTCATGGCCAAAGTCATGGCTGGTACCCATGCATTAGGTCTAGGAAGAGTCATTGAATCAAGGAATGTTGGAGTTGGAAGGAACTTAAGAGACCTCTGGGCTTCAGTTAACATCTGTAAAATAGGGTTACTATTCACACTGGCTTTAGGGTTGTAGTGAAGTAGAAACACTATTGATAGGCATGCTGGGGCCAATGCCCTATGGACACCATGGTTGTGAGGTGGGTGTCAAGGCTTTCAGTCCCCACCTTCCCCAAGTGGCATCTACATGGACACCTGTGGCTCTGACCACCCAGTCCATGGTATTTTCTCCTTTCTTTATGTCTGGAGACTTTGGCCGTGCCCCTAACTCCATGCTCTCCAGAGCTACCAGGGTCCTCTAAGCTTTCTCAACCCTTGTTCCAGGGAACTGAAGATCATACCCACAGTTATGCCCCAAGCCTGCTCAGATGCCCAGAACCTTCTTTCTGCCCCATCCACTAATAGTGTCTGAGCGTCTGCTGTGGGTGACATCAAGGCCTGTGCTGGGTATAGAGACAGATTGGGCATATTCTCTGTCTGGCTGGAGCTCACAGTTTGTTTGGGGGGGATAGACAAGACAATAGATGATCCCAACACAAAGTGGTACAAGAGGAATCAGAGGAGGAAAGGACGTGGACCGAGTGCCTGGGTCCTCCTGGAGAGATCCAGGAGAGCTCGAGCTGAGGAGGAGTTCCCTTCGGCTGAGCAGGAAGGACATTGCAGGCAGGCGCTGCCTGTGCATAAGCGGGAGGGTGTGGACGGGGCGGTGTGTTTGAGGAGAGGCCGGAAGAGAAGACACACGAGGGAGGCGTGGCAGGAAACAAGGCTGGGAGAAGAAGTGAGGGATACAGCTGGCCGAGGACCATGATGGAACTCGCTAAGTCTCCTGGGCTTTATCCTGGGGACACAGGGAACCATTGACAGAATTTTAGGGAACACCTGCACGTGCCCGGCAAAATGAAAGCATAGGCAGATTTGCCATGCCTATTTGCCACACAAGCAGCTGCGTCAGAGAGGGAAGGCGGTATTTACTGTTGCCGAGTCGTGTGGCTAGCAGGCGTGGCCCACTAAGCCCCGCTTCCACTCCTATCCCTATGCTCTCTCTGGTCTCTCCATCTCTGCTCAAGGCTCTTCCTATCTCTTATCCCCAAGGCTGCCCCTTCTTCCAGGCTCAAGGTTGATAGGCAGCTCTCGGATGCCTATATTACCCATCATTTGGTAATAACGAAGAGTGGAGTGTTCAAGGATTTGTTTTATAAGCCGTATCAAAATCTCTTCTTGAAATAGCTATAAAAAACCCCAGAGTCTAAGGATTAGGGATCATTCCAGGCACCAATCCAGATGCTGTAGAAACAGACAAGTGTGGTCCCTCTCAAGTATCCTTCACTTAGTGGGGGATGGACAAGGACATTTAACCTTATCCTATGTTGAAGGACCTTTGAGAGGGAAGCAGGGGGGCCTTTGGGAGCTCCAAGAAAGGAACCTAACCCACTCTAGGGTACAGGGACACTCTAGGAGGCACCTTAGGTCGGACGCCCTGGAGACAGACCCTGAGCAGGGTATTTGAGTGGGGACATTTTCCAGGGCAGCGTTCTTGGGAGCCACACCTGCGGGCCTTTCCGCCTCGCATGGACCAGTCGCTGGCTGTGGGCTGCACCAGGGAGGGGGTCACCTGCGAGCAGCTAGTGTCCCTGCTCCAGGTTATTGGGGAATAAGTGCCATGATCCTGACGGGGGTGCTGGGAGGCACATCACAGCACTCCCCACGGAGAGCCTCTCAGATGTTGACGCCTACACCCAGACTTGAAGAGAGCAAGGGTGATGCAGGTGAGGTGGGCGAGGGAGCAGAAATAGCACGTGCAAGGCCCGGAGGCCTCGCCCTTTCGGTAAGGAGCAAGAATGGGGCTCCAGCCCAGAGCTCCGAGCGGGTGGCAAAAGAGGAGGCTGAGTAAGTAAGCTCAAAATCAGATACAGAAACGTGAACTTTGTCACAGTGGCCAGGAGTAGGCCCAGAGGGTTGTAATGTCATTTGTCCTCCAGGCTCGCTCCAGTTGTGGTGAACGGGGCAGGATCAATGGGTGAGAGGGGTTAGGAAACATTCAAGCGGTAAAACTGATCAGTTGGTGACAAATTGGATATGGAGATAACTCTTTTAACGTTATGTCTGCTAACTCATGTGTGGCTTACAATAACTCATGAGGTGGGAACTATCATTACCCCCACACTGCAGGTGAGGGACACGCTCAGAGAAGTGGAGTCACTTGCTACAGTCGCACAGCTGGTAAGGGGTAGAAGCCTGCATCCGCACGCCCAGACTTCCTTGCTTCCAAGTTTCGGCCTCGGCCAGCTGGATGGAGGACGGTATTGTTTAAGGGAACATGAGAAGAGAGCTGGTTTGGGAGGACGATGGTGACCTTTGCTTTGGACATGACGACCCCATGTTCCCTAAGTCATCTAAACAGGGGTGTAATTGGTCTATTGGGTCCAGGTCAGGTGAGCATGGGGTGAAGTGGGAAAGTTGAGGGCTGGTAGCCTTTGGGTGACAAATGACACTCTGGGGATGGCTGAACTTCTCCGAGGAGGAGGCTGGGAGTGAGATGAGGACACAGGATGGACGGGAGAGGAACGCAGGAGAAGGGAAGGTCAGGGGAAGAAATTCCTGTCCAGGAAACCAAGAGAGATTGGCCAGAGATTGGGAAGGAAACTCTGAAGCATTGTCACAGAAGGCAGAGAAAGAGAATGTTTTAAGGTTAGAAATGTCAGATGCTGCAGAGCGGTCTGCTAGGATGAGGGCTAAAATCTGGCCTCCATCCACTGAGGCGGAGAGGGACAGGCACCTGCTGTCCTGGGGAAAACGGAAGACACGCACAAATCCACACGCCCGCTTCCTCCCTTTCTCTTGGCAGGAGCAGAAGTGAAGGGCTTTTGGGACAAACCACTATCTCTTTGGAGATTGGAACAAACACCCTGCTTATCATTTCCTCCCGGGATTTCCTTAGCGTCTCTCTGCTGAGATAGAAATCTGAGGCTTGTCATCAAAAGTAGGAGACAGATCATGACAGCTTGTCCTCTGAAACCTGCCCGCTGCCTCTGCACCTGGAGAGCCCCCGGAGGCTCGGGACACCGGCGGGCGGAGGTGCGGCCCCCCGCCACATCTGATCCATTCTGCTCCTGCAGGCAAACACCTGGAGCCTTCTTGGCAGGCCCTTCTTGGCTGTCCTGGGACAAAGCCCCACGTCTGACAGTGGTGTGTGGCTGCACGATAACCAGCCCTCACGCTACGCATCCTACCACTTGCACACACACCCATACATGCACACGTGTGCACACATGGGGCACACATACGCACAGCCCTGGCTGCTGCATCCCATCACCCGCTGTGCCAGGGAGGTAGTCGGGGTAGAGAACTGTGCTCCTTTGGGATCCAAGCCCCCAGACTTCATACTAGCTAAGTGTGCCCGTTAATTGACCCGTTTGCCTTTTTGTTTCCTCGTTTGACAAAATGAGGATCCGTTTTTTTCAGAGTGACTGATATGCAGTGACTAGCAGTAACAGTGCTGATTAAGTGTCCTGCACTACACAAAACTCTTACACACATTTTTCTCATTTGCTCCTCAGCAAGACCCCAGGAGGTACGTTCAGGTCTCATTCCCATCTCACAGCGAAGGAAACTGGGGCTCCAGAGGGTACCTGACTCTTGCTCCAAAGCTCACAGCTCGTAAGTGGCAGGAGTGGGGTTTGAATCCAGGCAGCTGGTTTCTGAGCTCCTGGACACTTTCTTTCTCTGTGACGTTTTTCTTTCTAATCCACTCCTCAGGGGCAGGTACTCAGAGGCATCTTCTTATATTCCTCGTTGGCTTACGTCACTCCCCAGGTGAAGCCACGCATTGGCTTTCCTTTAGCTGCCTGTTAAAGGTCAAGTGCCTTTGCTGGGCCTTCAAGGCCTCATTTCTCACCCTCACTGACCCTGACCTTGGAACCTAGCACTCGGTGAGTTGTGCTGTGTCACAAATATGCGTTCGTGTCTAAGAGGGCGATGGCAGGTCCTGGGCAGCAGGGCTCAGCGTGTGTCATCTCTGAGCACCTCCTCTGGCGCCTTCTCTCCCACTCCCGCTCCTCCCCAAATCCTAACCTCCAATAAATGCTTGTGCAATAGAAGCTAACCATGGAAGTAGCAGCACTAGTGGAAATACCAGGAGAAGTTCAATGGAGCTGCTAAAAAGCCCTGAGTGAGGGCCATTCATACACCCAGCTCTGTGGTTGGTTCTTTGAGGCAAGAGAGAATGAAGACCCTTTGTCTCTATTCTTAGGAGATGACAGACTGTATGGTACACAGGAAACATGGAGTTAATGACAAATGAAGCCTTATTGCTAGCTGGGGTTATATCCTGACAAGAAAATAAGGAGAAATCAGGGCAGACTTCCTGGTGGTGGAGGGGATGGTATCGGTATCAAGCCTTTTAAGGACTGGGGAAAGGAGAGGGCATTTCGAAACTTTGGAGAGATTTGTACATTAAAATGCTTTCATCCCTCTTGGTTCACACCCCACCCAGACCACATTTCCCCCGTCCCTGGATCTCTGGGCCTCTGCCAATCCCTGGGGTCTCAGCTCCCACCACCCCAGCAGGTGAGTCTTCCTACAGTTTCCTCGTCATGTCTTTTCCACTCAGTGGGTTATTATTGCCCCTCCCTGCCTGGCTAACTCCTACCAATCCTGCAGTTTCATCTTAAACACCATTTCTTCCAGCCCCAGGCTGGTTCAGTCACCCCACTAGCTGTTCTCACGGTATCCTCTGCTTCCCCTAGCACAACACTTACCAGCCTTGCTGGTTAGGGCTTAGTTCATGTTCTGCCGCCCCTGCCAGTTGGTAAACTCAGGGAAGCCAGGACCTGGGCTTGTCCTATTTATCCCTGTACCTGCCAGCACCTGCACTCAGTAGGTGCTCAATAAATGTCTGCAGAATTAATGCGTAAGTGCTTGATACATGGTAGCTGGTTTTCTTCTTATCATTGCCTTGAAGATTCTTTCTGGTCAACACCTCCTTCCCTGCCATTGTCTTCTGCCTTGATTTTCTGGGTCCTGGTTCCAGCCCCAACCCAAGAGTTGTGTCGGGGCCCCAGGGATGCTGGTGATGTCTTGAGAACAGGGCTGCGAAAGCCACAATGGGCTTGATCCGGAGCACTTGTCCCTGCTAATTATTACGGACAAGCCTCCTTATTGAACCTCGTCCTCTTATTGACATTCGGAGGCATGAGCCTAGGCTGTTGTTTTAAAGGCACTCATTAGCCACACAAATCAGTCCTGTTGACAGAGCGCCTTTGAATTAAGCATCTCGCCGTAGTCATTGGACAAGGAGCAATTTATAATGCCATTAGCAACGCTTTCGAAGGTTACAGGCATCAAAAATTGTTCAGCCGTAATTATTCTTAATGGATACAAGAAATAAACTGACGCAGGACAGCTTTTTCATTAGCCTTCAATCAAGGCTGATGGCTTTGAGAAATGTACAGTAAGTGCGTTTTGGGGAGAAATAATGATGTTACAGCACCTTTCCCAGGAAAATGCTCTTGGTACACAGCTTAACTTTTAATGGCCTTAATTTGACATAATTAAAAAAAATTTGAATTTGTTTTTGAAGATCTTGAAATAAATTATTTGGTTCCAAATTTTAACCCTTGGGGGGAACCAGCACTAGATAGCAGGGAGGGAGGGAGGGAGGGAGCCAGTCTCTGGGAATGGAGGAGCTACATGGGGAGCTGGGGCTTGTAGGGCAGGGGCCCCCAGAAAGCCCACCTCGTCTGCAGTTGTGAGAGCTGTACCCCCACCCCAGAGTTCTGAGTGACCTTGGGAGAAGGGGTTGGTACGCTGAGTAACCAGGCTGAAAGGGGTTCAAAGGCGAGTCCATATCTACGGAGCTCATTTGTATCACCCGGAGGTGGGGCTCAGATATGGAGGAAAAAAGGAGTCCCACCCCTTGGGGCAGGGCAAGGTAAGGAAATAGCAGAAATAGGAATAAACCCAGGTCCTGAGCGGTGGGACCTCAGGCAAGTGATGACATCTCTCTGAACCTCGGTTTCTTCATCTGTGAAATGAGAATACCTGAAAAGACAGTATGTATGTCTTGGGGGCCATTGTGAGAATTTGAAGAGAGAATCACTGTGAAAGCTGCTGGCCAGTACCTGGCACATAGTAGGTGCTCCGCCAGTGTTCATTCCCGAGGTCAGGGTTTGGTCCGCCTTGCTGTGGTAGTTCCTACTGCTCAAGGCTTGGACACCAAAAATACTGGATGGGGGCAATTATGTGTGGCCCCCAAATCTAAGAAAAAAACTGATGGCTTCTAAACTGCCCATTAAGGGAGGGGATGGATCCATTGATTTCGGGGTTTTTTGTATGCAAACTTGGGGTAGAGTGGAATTGCTGGGACAATGAAGGAGATGACACAAAGTAGAAGGGGGCCAAGCATCTGCCTGTCTGTCTTTCATCAGGCAGGACTCAGTTTCTCCCCCCCAAAAATGCTAAACAAGTCCTTCAAGTGTATCAGATTGAAGGTGGGGAAACCCCCATTTGCCCGGGGTGCTCACGTGTCCGGTGCAGGCCCGGCTGGACCGAGAAGGCACTGACACAGAGGTTTACCGGTGCCAGGCGGTGCAGAAAGGTGAGACGTGTTCACTGGCATAACCGCTAATGCTCAGCAGGCTTCCTCAGTGCCTCCCAGGGCTTGGTGAGGGCAGCCACAGTGGGGTGGCCTGGGGCCAGGCCCACAAACCTGGTATCTAGTCTTGGCTCTGCACTACCCACTGTGGGGCTTTGGATAGGATGCCTCTTCCCTCCGGGTCTCAGATCCCTCATTTGAAAGACAGAGGAGTTGGAACTAACTGCCTCTCAGGGTGCAGTTTGCATCAGGCCTGCCTGAGAACAGAGGCATGACCAGGCAAAAGCTTAAGAGACTTTCATGGCAGAAATATTGTCAATAGGAAGCATTCTGTCCGCTGGCTTAGTGTTCTCCGGGACTCGGGGCACATGACACTGCTACATTCTAACAGGTATGCCCGAATTCGGCATGGTCCGCAGAAGCCATGGACAGGCTCAAGGCCAAATGCTGAAATACTGACTGAAAGCTGGCAGGTCTGGGTTCTACTTCCAGCTTGGCTGTGAAGTCCCTGAGTGATCCCGTGCGGGTCAATTCATTTCTCAGGACCTCATCTTCTTCACCTTTACATCCTGTGCAATTTGGACTGGACACTTACATTTTTTCCTTTTCTTTTCCTTCCTTCCTTCCTTCCTTCCTTCCTTCCTTCCTTCCTTCCTTCCTTCCTTCCTCCCTCCTTCCCTCCCTTCCTTCCTTCCCTCCTTCCCTTCCCTCTCCTCTTCCTTCCTTCCCTTCCCTCCTTCCTTCCTTCCTTCATTTTTAGCTGCCAAATCTAATTTTCAAGTGTAAACTTACATAGATGCCTAGCATATGAAATGAATAAATATGGAGCTCATCTGGTTGAAGTGTGAGTGGGGTCCCTAGAACCTACCCCACTGAAGACTCCTCAGAGCATGGATGACTCCTCCCAAGACAGCCCTGGACTCCCCTCGAAACACCATCTCCTGCCATCTCCTCCCTCACCCCCTCTCTCAGGGTCCCTAACAGTGGCCAACTGTCCAGTCCCCACATTGCCATGCACTGTCACTCCCCCTGCCTTTCTTCAAGTTGTTCTCTCTTCCTGGAATGTTCTCCCTTGTTGTCTGCCTGGAAAACGCCAACATACCCTTCAAGGCCCGCCTCAAGGTGACCTTGTCTGGAAGCTCCCCTGTGCCCCGTGCAGAATGAATCTCTCACCCTGCTAGGCGTCTTTAGGACTTTGTAAGCCAAGTGGTAAAAGATGGCCCGGGGGGTATTTTACAATAGCTACTGGGTCAAGTGTCTTTCTTCCCAAACTGCAAATGCCTTAAGGGCAGGAAGGTCGGACTGGGCTCTCCGTCCCAGTGCTGGGTGCTAACAGCCCAGGCTGGAGGTGCCTACGCAACAGAGGACCTGGCGTGGCATGGAAGCCCAGCCATTCTAGGCTCTGGCATACAGTAGGTGCCTATCTAACATAGGTCCTGGTGTATGCAGGTGATCCCTCATCCTAAACTATGGCACAAAAGAGGCATTTATGGGTGCACAGTGGGAGCTTACCCAGCCCAGGGCCTGGCTCTGGGGTGGTCAGTAAATTTTTGCTAAATGGAGTTTCAATGGGACGAAAGCTCAGTTCTGGGAAAGCTGCTGGCTTCTCCCCAAAGAAACCAGTAGCTTCCCTCCCTCTGTCATTGGTCAAAAGAGTAAATGTCACCACCAACTAAAGCCAGGAGTGGTCGGACGGCAGCCTGAGGTGGTGGGAGAGCTGCCTGAGGTATTGAGCAGATACGGCTTATCTCCTCCATCAGTGTATTCTCGAACTATTACTCCCGGGCACCCTCCCGGCCCAGCCTTCATTTGGACTTCTTCTGATAAACACCAATCTCTGTGCAAATCCTGGAGGCTGACCGCCTCCCCAGCCTGGGGGCTGCTCTGCTGGAACTCCAGATGTGTGATAAGGCAGGGAAATACATTTTCAGTCCACTAAGTCATCACATTTTCTGACAAGGATGCTCAGGCGCGTGCAGATCTCTGATGACTAATATCGCCTTCACTCAGCAGAGGGCTTCAGAAACCACCCAAGCCATCACCCAGCTGTCGGGTGCCAGCTCAGCCCCTGGCTCCCCGTCTCGAGAGGCCCTGCCCTCCGAGGCACTCTGAGTCCTGACGCCGCAAAGCAGCTCCCCCTGTGCAGAGGAGGGGGGTTGGTCAGAGGTCAGCTGTCCTGGGGCCTCTACTGCCCTCTGTGGGTGGCTTTGGTGGATCTGGGCCTCAACTTCCCCACCTATCCCATCGGGGAGGGAAGAATTCAAGATCTCTAAGGGACTTTCCAGTGTGAAGACTAATTCTCTTACTTTTTGGCCCTTAAGAGCATGGGAGGGCAGAATCTCATTGCTGTGAAATGCAAGGGAGGCCTCAGAACCTTAGGAAAAAAGGAGTAGGAGTAGCTGTATTCCTAGAAATAATAATAATAGCAACTCCCACTCTCCCTGAGTTACTTCACCTATTTATAGCTCTGGAATCAGGCAAACTTGGATTGAAAGCCCTGCTGTGTCCTGGCTAGCTGTGTGACCTTGGGCAAGTTACATAACCTCTCTGAGCCTGAGTTTTCTCTCATGACATAAGGAGATAATAAGAATTCAATGAGATGATGTAAAGTACTTATAGCCCAGGACTTAGAACACTGGAACCACTAATAAATGTTGCTTTTTTAAAAAAAAAAACAATGTTAATAATGATCTTTATAATACTCCTTATAAAGTAATGGTTACTATCCTGATTTTACTGACGAGGGAACTGAAGTACAGAGAGGCTAAACCACTTGCCAGGAGGTCAGAGCCTGGGTTGTCCCCAGGACTACCTGACCCCAGGCTCAAGCACTCACCCCTTGCACTGTGCAACCTTGCGGGATGCCCTCGGTCCACACGCTCTGCACCCTTGCTCAGACCAGCTCGGCCAGCCAGCCTTGGCATCTAGGGAGACGGAAGTGATCGCTGAGAGCTGGGGAATTTGACGGGTTGTGGGGAAGCAGCTGGCCTTTTGGGGGCTCTGGACCCCTGAGGGGGTGGGCTGGGACTGAGGTATGGAAGTCATCTGGTCACTGCAATTTGGGCTTTTCTTTGGGAAAAATGAAGTTGAGAAGAAAATAGATTGCAGTCTGTTACAGACCCAGTGGCTGCAAATCATTCTGAAGATTAGCTTTCTATGGGAAAATCTATATACTAATTAACTCCGTGGCCTCTCTAACGAGTTTAAGCACAATAAGGCCTCTGAAAATATCGAGGCATTTTGCAGCTGCCTTAAATTTTACCTTGGGAGACATGCTCGCAGCTCGTGAGGCTGTTTGAGAGGTTCCAGAATGAAAGGGGAATCTTAAATGATTCATTTCCAAGGGCAGGAGGTGGGGAGCTGTGACTTTGGTTTATTGCAGAGGGAAGCACAGAGCTCCAGGCTCGTTGGGGTAGATGGAGTCCCTGTCTCGGGGGCCTTGGTTGGCACCTGGGTGTCTCCCAGTACTTCCCACTCCTCCAGACTCTGTGTCCTCGGTGTGAAGATTGTGAGGCCATCACCAGGCCTGGACAGAGACAGGCTTCCTGGGACTTGGCTGTGGAAACCAAGGCGGGAACCTTCCTCTGCTGACTTGCTGGTGGGACAGCGCTGCCCACGCGAGGGGAGGAAGCAGGCCCGTTCCCGTGTGTGGTGCAGGAGACAGCCCGGCCGGCTGGGTCCCTGGGTACTATACTTCCCCCACGAGATTGCCCCTCCTGCAGTGCGGCCCTCAGACCGGGGGCCTTTGCCCCACACTTCTGTTAGATACCAGCCCGTGCGAGGAGCAGCTGATGGAGCTCAGCACAGCACACACGCGTCCTCACCCGAGAAGACACTTGCATACCCATGAATAGCCACATGCATGTGCAGCCACGCCCCATACACTCCATACTCGAGTATATGTAAGGACACACATGCGTGAACACACATTCACACATACATCTTCATCTACCCCTATGCACAGCGCTTGGGCTGGAAATCTCTCTGCTCTTGTTCCCTGGGAGCACAGACTGCCCACCCATGGCCCCAGACAATCCTGGGGGTGAGCCCGAGTGCATCACGCTTCTGGAGACAGGAGCCCAAGGGCCCTTCTTCTCCGTCCCCTCCAGAAAAGGCACGCTAGTGCCACTCACTGACACCCTTCATAAAGCAACAGTCCAGGCGTGGTTCTGAACAGAATTCCCTGCAGGGCCCGGCCACAGTCCAGATGTCTCTCCAGATGTTCCTGTGGGTCTGGCCTGCCACTGCACACGGGCCTCAGTGGTGTATGCTTTGCTCTGAACAGGCACTCGGGACACTCGTCATGGCCAATGCGCTCTCCACGAGTGACCTATGGTGTGAATAAGAGAGGAAGGGGGCCGCTCAGGCCCCACTGGTACCAGGGCTCTGGTGCTGCCACTAGCCGTTCTTGTCTACCACGCACCTGGACGCTGTGCTCAGAAGAGACCAAGGCTCAGGGAGGTGAAGTGACCTGCTGAGGTTCCATCACCGTGAATAGCAGGGCCTTGACCAGAGCATGTCTGATCCCAACGTCTGCTCTTCACGTTAGACTGCTTCCGGGTGTCTGGTGAAAATGTCAGAGACCCCTAGCCAGGCACGATGAGAGCATCACATAAGCGAAAAAAGGAGGGCTCTCTGAATGCTTCCCTTCTGGAAGGCAGTGAAGTAGGCGAACCCTGCAGTTTGATGGTGGGGGCATCCCTGGCTCAGTGACCTTGGGCTCGTGAGTCAGTCCCACTGTCCTTGACTAGTCTGATCTCGGCGGCCTTGGACACGGTGGGCCACTTCCTCCTCCTCTTTGAAATGCTTTCTTCCACTTGGCTTCCCGGACATCGTTCTCGGCCTTTTCTCCCACCACACTGGCCACTCTTCTGGTCCCCTCTGCTGGCTCATCCTCGCCTCCAAGCCTCCCAACTGTGGAGTGCCACAGTCCTGGCTCCTCCTCCTGTCTCACTTACCCTCGCTCTCCGGTGATCTCTCCCAGCCTCGTGGCTTTAAGTACCATCTTGAGTTCATGACTTCTAAACAGGCCGGAAGTGGAACTCCTAACCCCAGACTCAGATGTCTAACTGCCCCCAAATCTCCTCTTGGGTGTCTGGTAGCATCTCATCCAAATACGTGTTGCCAGTTGCTCAGGTAAGAAAGATGCTCAGGTAAGAAAGACTTGGAGACCACTGGACTCCTCTCTTGCTCTCACCTGCCACACCTGCGGGGCGCACCCTGGTCCAAGTCACCATTTATCTCACCTGGCTGATCGCAACAGCCTTCTTCACTTCCCAACTGACTGCACTTCTTTGACCCCGGCCCTCCACAGTGTGATCCAACCCAGCAGCCAGAGAGAGCCCCCCAAATACAGTGCACATCATAACTCTCTGGTGCTCAGAACCTTGCTGTGGCTCCCTGGTTTTACTCAGAATACAAGCCACAGTCCATGATGGATTGCAGGTCTCCACGATCAGGCCCCCTGTGGTCTTCGCCCCCCACCTTGACTTCCCTGACCACCTCTCTAGAGTCTCTTCCCCTTACTCACTATTCCAGCCACACGGCCTTTGCGCCTCATGCCCCATTGCCCAGAACACTCTTCCCCAGATCTCCCCAAGGTTCGCGTGCTTACCTCTATCACGGCCATCCCTTTCTAGGCCCGCCTCCCCCATCCCATGACAGGCACCTCCAACCCCCCTCACCCTGAGTGCAGGTGTTGCCTAAGTTTATTGTTTTAGTGCCTCCTGCCCTGTACCTTCGGTCAGGATGCTTGCTCCATAGGGACAGAAATCTGCCTGCTTTGTTCCCTGAACGTGCCCAGTGGCTGCGCGTAGTGGACATCAAAA
Source organism: Micronycteris hirsuta (assembly GCA_004026765.1). NCBI lineage: Eukaryota > Metazoa > Chordata > Mammalia > Chiroptera > Phyllostomidae > Micronycteris > Micronycteris hirsuta. The sequence goes on from PVJI01004309.1 coordinate 92,496, forward strand.
TACATTCATTGAGTGATTATTGTTTTTAACCTCTGTGAGCCTTAGCTTCTTTGCCTGTAGAAATGGTTTGTTGGCGGGGGGGGGGGGGTGTAAATAATGTTCAACACGCCATGTTGGTGCCAGAACAACGCCTACTCCCTTCTCTAGGGAGCTCTCTGGCTCCTCTCGGAGGCTCCTGCTTCCCTCCAGCCATGGACAGAGCACTAGCAGGCATGTGGGGAAGCGCAGGCCCGCACCTGCCCTGCAGATTGCCAGGGAGAAGCAAAGTGTAATGGTGGGAAAAGCAATAGCACGTAAGAAGAAATTTGCTTCACAAATAGTGCAACAGATGATTTTAACAGTTAGTAAGGATGAATTAGGAAAGAGCAGTAACACATGTATGGGAACAATTTTCTCTTATCAAAAAGCTGGCAACGGCAGTGCTGATGCTTCCCTAATGAAGGCGTGCACTGCCAAGGTGTAGCTTTTCTTTGAGGGTACCTTGCTGTTGTAACATGGCAAGTTTAAATTAACTTTTTCCCTCTGCATTGCAACACACACACACAACCAGTGAAACGGGAGTCATAGTTCTATTTGCTCTGAGACAGTATACGTGTTACTCTCTTTCCATCAAGGTGAAAAGTAAAAACAAAGAAAACTGGGCAAAACTGTGACTGGCTGAACAGGACTCAGCCATGAACTAGAACTAGAACCATAAACACAAGTGTACCTGGCTCTTCCCTCCCTCTCTGTAAAAACAGCCCCAACAAACACCCCTGACCTTCATTAGGTTGTTACGATACTTTACGGCCTGACTTCCACAGCAGAAAGTGGCCAGGGCTGGCTGCTTTTATTTCCCTCTCCCTCGCCTCCCATTTTCTCCTTTCTTTCCTCTCCTCTCCCTTTCTTCTCCTTCCTTCCATCTGTCCTTCCTCTTTCCCTCCTTTCCTCTCCTTCACATTCCCTCATGCTTGACGCTGGAGCTACAAAGATGAACCAGGTACAGGCTCAGATCCCTCAGAGCTTGAGTCTTGTGGGAGGGGCATGCTTGTGAACCAACAGCCGCATCCTGTCACAGGTGTTGGTGCAAAGGTCTGTGAAAACCCAGAGGCGGGCTGGGAAGATTTCACAGAGGAGGTGACTTCGAGTTGTGGCTGGAGGGATGAGTGGCAGAAGGGAAGCTTTCCAGGAAGAAAGAAAAGCAGGTACCATGGCATGGAAGTTAAGCTTGTGCATTTGGTTGTGCGTGCGTGTCTCTGTGTGTATGTCAGGTATGAGTATGTCTGTGTATATGCATATGCCTCTGCATGTATGTTTATGCATGTGTGTCTGCGTGTCTGTCTGGTGTGAGCGTGTGTGTTTCTGTCTGTGTGTATATGTATGGTGGAGAGTGGGCCTGAAGAGGTTGGCAAGTTGATGGGGACAGCCCTGCCCTTTGCCTCAGGAAGCTCTGCTCTGGCTGGGTTCCCTGTAGTCATTTTCCTACGGCTGAAACGAGGCCATCGGTGTGATGGGGATACTCCTCCTCAGAGGCCTTGGGGTGGGAAGCAAAGGGCCTTGGCCATGGCCCAAGTATATTTCCTGCCCCTACACCTGATAGAGGGGCTGCGTCTCCCCTCCCTGATTCCCTGCCCTTGGCGCACTTACTAAGTACTGGCTGATGGTGGCTGTGAGCTCCAGGGATGTACGGACCTCTGTCTTTCTATCACTGCCCAGTGTAGAGTCACATGTCTAGCAGGTACTTGGGTGAATGTTTATTAAATGAATGCACACGTGCAGACACGAATGACTTAATGAACTTTTCCTCCAGCCCCTCCAATGAGCCTCAGTTTCACTCAGGGCCTTAACCCCAGCCCAGTCTGCTTCTCTGAACTCGAGTCTGGCATGTCATTTCCGAGGAGTCAGGCTCAGGGTCCATTCCTCTTTCCCACCTCCTTGTCTGAGGCTGATGTTAAACTCACTTAGGCCCAGAATGTACTTCTGACTTATTTCCTATTGCGGGCAGCTGCACAGTGGCTGAAATTTCTTACGTGATTCTCCAGATTTTTTCTTTATGAGCAAAGAAGCTTCAGGACCTCAGATGACTCTTCCGTGTTAGAGGGCCTGGTGTTCTTGGCAGGCCGGGAACTCTACAAGCAGCCCCCCTGTGCCCTGACAGTGAGGACCACCAGCTGTGGCGTAATCGTTGCCTCAATGTGTAGACAGAGTGGCTGGCCCAGAGCCACTGAACCAGTAAGACCAGCTAATGACAGCTCGAATGTCCTGGCTGAGGACTTGGGAGTCAGCTGGATTCTAGCTTCAGCACTTAAGCTCTTGGAGCCTCAGTTCCCTCATCTGTAAAATGGACTTGCTATTTCCCACCTCAGAGAGGTTTCTAGGTAGATTTCGTGAGTTAACACAGATAACGTGCTCAGAAGGGACTTTGGGAGCTAGAAGGTGCTCCTGAAATGTTGGCCATTTCCATCCTTTGCTGTGTACTGACTAGGGTCCAGACCCAGAGCCGAGCATTCGGCTAGAGTATCTCACTGAACTCTCACAGCCAGTCCACGGAGTCATACAGGTGGGGCCCACTGAGGCCCGGAGAGACGACGTAGCTTAACCCAAACCACGGAGCTAACTGACACCTGCATGGTGGGGACAAGTGTGGACTCAGTCGCTGCTCACTCCAGAGCTCACTTGTTGTGGAGTGCTTCACAAAGAACTTGACACTCCAGTCCCCCTGCCTGGCCGTCCCCTGTGAAACAACCCCCAGTGTGGTCAATAGACAGAGTGACGGGGCAGTAGGAGAGGGAGCTGCGGGCCAGCCCCTGGGGCTGCAGTGGGATGCAGGCCCGCCTGAGCTCTGTGGGTTTGCAAACCTGGCTGGGATCTGGAGAGAGAGGCCCGTTCGGAGCCCCCGCCCGCCCCTCCCAGCAGCAGCAGCAGCAGCAGCGGCGGCGGCAGCACTTCTTTTTAAGTCAAATGTTGCCTGCAAGTCATTGCTTCAGCAATTACCTCTGAAACCCATTGTTTCCTCAGCCCCATTAACATGTCAGCTCCTGGCAGCCGCTGACGGGGCAAACACCCCTCGGAGGGCTGCAATTCAATTTAAGATCACCTCCCCTGCACAGACAGCCTCCGAGCCGGCCCATCTCCAGATTTCACCAAATCGAGGAGAGAGTCTCAGGGCGCAGTTTGATCATGCTGCTTCCTAAATTAAAAACAAAATTGTAAGTGTTAAACATCTTTAACAAGTCATTAAGCCCCAGCCATAATCCAGAAAAAGTCCCTTAATGAGTAATGACATATGTTGTGAGCGCAGTTACCTCCTAATGTTGGCTGCTGAGACGGTGTGATGAAATGGCACAGTGCTCAGAAGGGATGGATCACCACTAATGGCAGGCTAATTCGAGGCTGTTGGGCCTCGGGCCTCGGAGGGCTCTGGAGGGCCGAGGAGGCAGCCCAAGCCGGCAGCCAGGCTGTCTTACCTGCACAGGGCAGTCCTCTGTCTCCCCACCTGCCCTGGAGCCTCCTCTCTGGACAGGGGGTGGGGTGGGGGCTGCTCTGCCCCCACTCACAGACCCAGCCCTGCTCCAGCCCTGCTTGGGACAAGGTGTCTAGGAGCCCAGAGGTTGGGAACGAGCACTCATGTGTTGTCCCATGGCTGTGGGTCCTCCCAGGCTTTCTCTGAGTCCCACACCTTGTTTTTTGGGCCCTTGATCCCCTGTCCACATGTTGAGGCCCTGACCTGCAGCCTGGGCCTCCATGTACTTTGTGCCCCAGAATTCCGTGCTCTGGCCCTGGCTGACCACCAGCTGGACCCCTGTCGGATGTTTACTTACTGTCGATACAGTTCCAGACCTGTGAAGGAGCTAACTAGCTTGCCCTCACTGCCAAGTCCCAAATCTCAGGAGAGAGACTGTGTTTGCCCAAGCTTGGGTCATCTGCCTCTACAGTCACTGGGAGTGGTCCACGCACAGGGTGATGAAGAGTCCCCAGAGAATAGGGCTTCTTTTTACCTCCCGTGACTTTAGCCCCACATATCCCACCCACCCACTGACGTCTTCCTTGCTGCGTCTTGCTCCTGTGGTTCTTGTTCCATGCATGACAGCTGGAGGGTGCCCCTTGGGCCAAGGAGTCTTGGGTCAGAGATTCCAGAAGTCACTGAGGCTCAAACAGGTCAGAAAGTACTGTGCCCAAGGTCACATATCCAGAAAGTAGTGGAAAGGATATGAACTCAGACTTCAGGGCCAGTAGGCTGTTGACTCTAAGAAAAGAGATATGGAGAATATATATATATATATATATTTGTATTTTCCATATATCTATTTTTTTGTTTACTAAATCCTAGCTAAATACCAACATACTATTCCCCAAACAGACCCAAATCATTTAAATTTTAACAGCAGATGAAACAGTTGGAATTCTGGTCCCACGGAATTTCAGAGCTGGGAGGGAGCTAAGAGGTCTCTCCTGGACCTTTGCATGCAACGGATGAGGGGAGTGAGGCTGAGAGAGCTGCCTCGTCCACACGCACTGTGCAGGTTCACGGAGGAGCCGCCGCGATGTAGGCATGCTCACGCTGCTGTGGGAACCACGCTCTCCTGTTTCACAGCGGTCTGCTATTTTCACGAGAGCTCAGGAAAACTTCTCACTGTGCAGTTTACTTAGAAGCAACAGAGAAACATCATAGAAGAGGATCGATTCCTGTCCATGCATTCAAAATTAGACACTTACAGGGGTTCCCTGCAGAGTTCTCTTGATTGGTGCCAGAAGGAAGCCGCATTGCCCATCAGTGGCTGGGGGGTGCCTGGTGCAACCAGGTGAGGCCTGGAGGGAGGTGGAGCCTGCCTCAGAGGCAGGATGCTCTCAGCTCATGCTGGCCTCTGCCAAGCCTGCTGACCTCCTACACCATTTCTGGGTCTTACCCTGCCGTCAGTCCTCAACTCAAGGTTTGACCCATATCTTTGATCCTCTGTCTCTGTGACTCTTTTGGACCCAAGAACTTCTTGGCTGTCCTGTGCATGGGATCTGCTACCTAACTTGGATGACTTTCCAAAGCTGAGCATGTGCTAGATGCTCAGAGGTCATCCTTTGGCTACACATCTAGCCCTGTGAGCCCCTCAGGGATCTTTGGTGTCAGGATGGATGCCCAGGAGCCACCTGGTTACTGTGACAATCAAAGGAAGGACATTGAGACAGAAGCACAGGCTTCAGGGCCTGGAAGGAGGTGGTAGGTACTTGAGCTGGGGACTGGCTGAGTCAGGAGAAATAGTTGCCAGCTCCAGCCCAGCTGCAGTTGGCTGTGTGACCTAAGGAGAAATCCTGCCCCTCTCTGAATGTTCAGTGGGATGGGCTAGGATACATTCCAGCATGCACATCTTCGATTCACTGGACTAGAGAAAGGGGCTGCATTCTATATACTCTGTACTCTTTCACATGTCTACCTAAGGGCACATCCCCATGGGCATGGAAAATGCAGCTCAGAGGTCAGCCACAGGAGAAAGCAGACAACTGGGGATTTGTCGTTCCCTGCTTCTGTGTATCCGAGGGGCATGGGATGAACAGGCTTCTCTGAGCTGCCTGGTGCCCACAGCATGCTGGGCAAAGGGCTTGTCAGTCCCCAGGGAGCATCCTCCCAGCCTCCGTCCTACAGCAGCTGCTCCCCTACTCTGGGACCTAAACAGGGACAAGAAAACCTTCTTTGTTCAGGGCAGACAGTACAAAGCCTCGTTGCCATAGCAGCAACAGCCATTTCCGAGCGGCCTGGGCTCAGGCCCTGAGAAGCTGGGAGCAGGGGTCAGCCTTGTGTGTGGGGGGTCTGAGTCACTGAGACCCCAGCAATGCACCAGTGGAGGAACAAGAAGTTGGCAGTCACCAAGGTTGCCTTCCTGTCAGCATCCGAAGCTGGGCTGGGGGGCCGCCAGGGGCTGGGGCAGAGGCCAAGGCTTGGGACCCAGCTGCTGAAACAGGGCCACCTGGATGCGCAAACCTTTCCTAACCAGGCGGAGTCTGGCCTTGCAGGGCCACAAAGCCCTGGAGGGAGAGGTGGGGAGGGCTAAGGAATGTGAGGAGGTGAAGGAAGGCGATAACAGTCCTGGGCCTATCAGGCCCTGAAATATTAATTAGGCTAAAGAATTTAGAGAGTCCTAAACTTCTGGAAAGGAGGAGTCCAATAGCTTCTCCCTCCTGGCTTCTCTCCTTTATCTGTTGAGCCCTCCGGGGAGTAGGGCTTGGTGGGGGGACTAGGGAAGATTCCAGGACTTCCAGAAACTGCTGAATAGGAGGTGAGCACCTGGCTCAACACCTGCCTTTTCCCTGGCAGGGAAAGACATGCTCTGTGCTCTGAAGTCACAGACGGAATTCAGCCTCAGTCCCGCCAGTTACTGCTGGAATATGTATGCGAGGCTTGTCTCTAGAAACCTCAGTTTCCTCTTTGTAAAATGGGAACACTGATACTTTTCTCAGAGGGTTTCTTTGAGAACATTAAATAAGATAATACATGCCAAGCAAATCGAGGGGTACTGTTGGCCCGCAGGAAGTACTTGATAAATAGCAGTTACTAATAGTATTATTATTAGGTTGAACCAGATAAAAATGCCATTTTTGTAAGTCACAAGTGGCTAAATATCAGCAGTTTGTCTGGTTCAACCTAATGTCAGGGCGGGTGATGACCCCATGTCTGGATGAAGCTGTGGGATGGTGTTCAGTTCGACACTTGCTCCCGGGGTGACCTTGGGTGAGTCACTCCGTTCCTGTCTGTGAACAAGGAACATGAAAGGGTTGTGTGGATTACACGAACTAAAATAGGGAAAGCACTTAGAAGGAAGCCTGGCCCAGAGCCAGTGCTAAACGAATGTTGGTTAAGTGAATAAATATAGTCAACCTGGAGAAGAGGATTGTCATTCCCATTTACACGAGGAGAAATAGGGACTTGCCCAGGTTGCACACCTGGGGCTGGAGCTGAGCAGCTTAACTCTGAGTCCAGTGAGGGCTCTTGCCATTGACCAGCTGCTTGTCCTCTGCAGCCTCCTGTCCTGTCCATCCCCGTCTGTCCTTCCACTCTGATGACGGTCATCTCTCTGTCCAACCAGCTGGTCAGCTGGTCAGCCAGCCACCACTCAGCAATCAATTCTAACATGTACTTATTCATTTACTTCCTTCCTTCCCTTCCTCCTTTCCTCATTAAACCAACTTCTGTTGGATGCTTGAATTGGTTGAAATGATCTAGAAACCTAGAAATCAGTTTTTAAAAGTCAGTATAATTTACGTGCAGTAAGGCTTACCCTTGTAAGGATGTGGTTTGATGAGTTGTGACAATCCCATAAAATTGTTTAGTCATTGCCACAATCAAAATATACATTTCTACCACCTCAGCACCCCCAAATCTCTGGAGCCCCTTTGTAGTCAACCCTTCCCGTTATCCTCAGTTCCTTGATAGCTTCTGATCTGTGTTCTTTCCTTATAGTTTTGCCTTTTCTAGAATATAATATAAACAGAACCAAACAGTATGTAACCTTTTGAGTCTGGCTTCTTTAACTCAGGTGAATGCATTTGAGATTCATCCTTGTGGCTGTATGTATGAGTAAAATGTTCATTTTTATCACAAAGTTATGCTTCTTTGTATGGATAACCCACGGTTTGTTCATCCATTCACACTTACTGAAGGACATCTAGATGATTTCCATTTTTTGACAATTATGATAAAGCTAACACGAAAACATTTGCATACAGGTTTTTGTGCGAACATAAGTTTTCATTTCTCCTGGGTAAATACTTAGGTGTAAGATTGCTGGTTCATTTGGCACTTTATGTTGAATTTCTTAAGAAGGTGCCAAGCTGTTTCCTAAAGTCACTATACCATTTTGCATTCCCATCAGCAATTTATGAAGATTCCAGTTGCTCTTCATCCTTGTCAGCACTTGGTTTTGCCTGTTTTAAAATAATTTTTAGTCATTCCATAAGTGTGACTCATTTTAAGTTTAATTTACATTTCCCTAATGACTAATAATGTTAGACATCTTTTCATATGTTGTGGTTTTTTCCCCCATCCATTTGTCTTCTTTGGTGAAATGTCTTCAAAATGCTTTCCGTTTTAAAATTGGGTTATTTTTTTATATCTGAGTTTTAAGAGTTCTTTACTTTTTTATCAGATACACTTTGCAAATATTTTCTATCAGTCTGAAGCTTGCTTTTTAAAGTTTCTTAACAGTACCTTTCAAAGAGCAGGTTTTAATTTTGTTGAAGTACAGTTTTTCCATTTTTTTTCATGCATCATTATTTTGGTGTCATATCTGCAAAGTTTTTTCCTGACCTAAGATCTTTTTTTAAAAGAAATCTTGTGAGATCTATGATCCATTTTGTGTTCATTTTTATATATGGTACAAGGAATGGACTGATTTTCTTTCTTTTTTTGTTAGCATGTAAGTGTGCAATTGTTCTAGCACTATTTGTCAAATTATCATTTCTTCATTGATGCCTTTGCATCTTTGTCAAAAATCCATTGACCACACGTGTCGGAGTTTACTGCTGGACACTATTCTGGTCTGTTGGCCTTGTGCCACCGTTACCAAATTTTTCTAGTTTTATAATAAATCTTAGCTCTGTTACCAAATTTTTCTGGTTTTGTAATAGATCTTAGCTCCGGTAGTGTAATTTCTTCAATTTTATCCTTTTCTTTCATAATTGTTTTGGTTATTCTAGTTCCTTTATTTTTTCAAATAAAGTTTAGAACAAGATTTTGATTCTACAAAAAATTGCTAAATTTTGAGAGGGATTTTGCTGAATCTATAGATCAATTTGGGGAGAATTTATATCTTAATAATATTCTTCCAGTCTGTGAACACCACATATCTCTCCACTTACTTAGCTTACATTTTAATTCTTTATTCCATTTCTATAGTTTTTAGCAGACAGATATTGCAATACTTTGCTAGATTAACAGTAATTTTAAGTATTTTGATGCTACTATAAATGGTTCCTTTAATTTTTTCATTTTAATTGTTCATTGCTGATATATAGACCAACAGTTGGTCTATAGCCTCCTTACTATTTATCAAACATGCTGAATATATTCTTACCTTGGGGCCTTCACACTTACTTTTATTTATTTATTGTTTTACTGTCTGCTTTTGAATTCTTTCAGTTTAACCTCAAGTGTTTCCCGCTCAAAGAGTCCTTCTCTAACCCTCTGATGAGCGGACAGAGGCCTGCCACCCTCTAGCTCATCATGCTTATTTTATCTTCTTCATGTGATCTTTTTCCTTATGTCAGGGTTTATTTTCCATATCTCTCCACGAAAAGACAGGGAGTTCATCTCTTCTGTGCACCCCGGACTAGATCAATGTTTACTACGTACATCAATAAGCAACTACACTGTAGTTGCTCATTACATGTTTGCTGACCAACTCTTTCAGATCTGAGTCTGAGTGAGATACTCTCACCAACTTATCCCTCAACAACCTGGACAAGCTTCTTAAAGAGAGCTGTTGTTTCACAGCTGTGAAGTTCATTTCCTGAACTCCCATGCATTCCCCACCTGGCAACCGTTTATCTTTGGCTGCCGTTACCTTTCTCTGGTAAAAACAATCTATGTTCTCTTTAAGACAAGTCCAGCTTTAGTCCTTACATGACTGGAGAGAGCGCAGTTGCCTTTACTGCAGTTGACTACTCCTTCTGTCCTGAGCTCTCTTTCCTCTTGGCTTTTGAGACATTGCACGTGACTGGTTCTCTTCTTTTTGTCTGATGGCTCTTTTTTCCTATTAGTGGTAGGCTATTGTTACTTTCTCCTTATCTTTAAATATTAGTGCTCTCTACAGTCATAGTAGGAACATACTACCTGCTCATCTAACCTTTTGGTTTTAACTACCTCCTTAAAAGCCATGTGATTCAATTGCTACTTTGGGACCTCCCAGTCAGTGTCAGGCACTTGGAAAACACATGAGAAACATAACCATGGTCCTTTTCCTCTTGAAACTCATAGATTAGAATGTAAGCCTCATGTTCATTGCTGCCTCTCCAACATCTAAAACAATGCCAGACACTTAGCACATATTTGGTAAATGTGTGCATAAATGGGGTAAAAAGACAACCAGCAAGAACTACACAAATCTTTATATAATTATGTATAATGATAATAAGTGCTGTGACCAGGAAAGACAGGGTGCTATGGGTATGTGACTCCAGGAAATGTAACCTCGTTGAGAATGGGGCTCCTGGGAAACTTTAAGAAAAGATACATATAGACTTAGCCATAAAGAGTGAGCAGGAGTTGGTAAGTCAGTGCGGACAAATTAAAAGATGTGGTGGTGGGAAGTTGAGGAAATGTCCAATCTGATGGCTTCTGTCTCTCTATGAACTGTAAGAAAAGTTGATCTGCTGAGAATGGAGGGGGTGGAGGGGAGATTGGAGGTGTGAGGAGAGGTGAAGATGTGGAGTGTGGGGGGTGTAACTGCACTGGAATGGAGTAAGATTTCCAGGCATCGCCTTTTGAAGTAGGTGATCATTCTCTCACGGTGACTCCAGCTATTCAGTTGTGTGATTTCTTCAGCACATTTAGCCTCACGGGTTAAGCTGTAAAGAAGGGAAAGTTGGGCTCATTCAAGTTTGGGCTGCCATCATGTGAGCATAACAACGGAAAGGATGGGCAAGGGAGCAGAGGACATTTGAAAAGATGAACTATGATAACAAACAATGGAATCTAAGCTAGATGAGCAGGAGAGTCAAGTCAGGTACCAAAAGAACCTTGAATTGTCTTGGGGCAGCAGTGTGCTGAGTTAAAAATACTCCCCTCTCTGCATAGCCTTTCTCAATTCAAAGTAGCTTGCAAAATAGTTCTGGCCAAGGAGATTCAAGCAAAAGTTGCTGGGTGTGGCTTCTGTGTGGGGTTTTAAAGAGGGGAAGTCTCATCTGGGATGCACCTTTTGCTCTTTGTCCTTCTTTCTTTGGATGAGATAGAGAGGCTGTAGGTAAAACTACTATCTTCAGATCAGGAGTGTATCTGTTAAGCATTGCCACAATAAAGCTGCAAAACAAACTTAGTGTCTCACAAGACTCCTGGTTGTCTGCAATTCAGCTGATCTAAGGAACACTGGGTTGGCCAGTTCTGCTTCAGGCTGCAACAGCTTGGGTGGTGCAGCTCCAAGTGTCTCTTATCTTCCTTATGGGACCTGTTCTTACAGGAAATGAAAGAAGCCCAAGAGAGCAAGTGGAAATACACAAAGTCTCTATTAACTGTCACATGGTCATTTTCTGCCTCATCCCATTGGCCAAAGCATGGCCTAGTCCACAGCCATGAGGTGGGGACATAATTCTCTTCTTTAGTAGAAAGAAATGTAAAGTCACGCTATAAAAGGCATGACTACAAAGAGGGGCAAGACATTAGGGTCAAGAATGTTATTTACTACAATGGAGATGAAAGTGACCCTCAAAACATAAGGAGTTTGATGACCTCCTCAAATCTATATCTTGTTAGAGAAGGGAAAAGTAGATTCCTATTTGGTTAAGCCATGTCGGTCGATTTCCATTACATGCAGCTAAAGACAATTTCTAAGTCATATTAAAAAAGGAAGAAAGTGGAGGGACCAGTGGCTTACAGTAGCAATTAGATCAAAGAAGGACACTCATAAAAACTAGAATGGTAATACATTTCAATTGGAGAGCGGGTATTTTTAATAAGTGATTTCAGAGGTGGTGTAGTTCCTGGTGGTGACAGCCCTCAGGTGTGACAAGTATGGCAGAGGGGAAACCAGAGGTGATGAGGCCAAGAACTGACAAGACAGCGTGGTGTGGGAAGGATTCCCCATCTGGACACCGAAGACATCAGGGATGCGTTGGGCAGAAAAAAGGCCAGGATCCAGGGTCTGAAGCCTTCCCTGAAAGAGGAAGAGCGGTCAGTAGAAAATTGAAACAAGAAGGGCTGGATGGCCAGATGCAAGGGTCTCAGAGAAGATGGGGGAAATATAAGGATGCCCGTTTTATGTTTATAGTGCAGGCTGCCCCTTGAGATGGAGACTCATGAATGCAACAACCCACTAGAGATCTTTTCATTTTGTGACACCTGGGCAATCCCAACTCAGTGTATCTGAGGCCAGGCTCACCCTATTTTAATGCAAACTCACCTCTTTTCCTACTGTCTCTCTCAGTGAATGACCTACCACTCATTCACCCAAACCAGAAGCCTGGGGATCATTCTAGGGTCCCCCCTCCCCCTCATCGGGTCATTATATCACAAGCATGTTTCCATCCGTCTCCTCTTCTCCTTCGTACCCTGTTCCAGGCCTCTATCACGTCCCATCAGTTCCCCTGCCTCGTTCCTCCAACCAGACTCCCTGCCTCCAGTCTCTCCCCACGAAATCCATTATCCAGCACCTCAGGGAACCACTCCAGTGTTGGCTGAATCTGAAATCACTCTCTGCACAAGAAACCGATCATGAAATACCTGCTTTGTCTCTCCGATTCATGAATATGAAAATGGATTCCTGAAGCTAGCAGGATGGGAGACTGGCTACAGGGCATAAGAGCTGGGCTGCTCTGGGAGGTGGGGGTTCACCCAGAAAAGCCCGGGCTTGTCCAGTCTTGGGGTGAGCTGAGAGGTGGAGTCCTCTTGTGTATACTAACGGGATGGGCTTCGTTGTTGTAGGGACAAAAATATCCTGGTATGCTGACTGCCTTGGAGGTCCCTCCGTTGTCTGAGTGTGGGCCAGTGAGCTGATGTCCAGCAGAGAGGCCTGGGGGAGGGGAGGCCAGATGGCAAGATGGGGGAGGTGAGAACAGTGGGGAGGGGTTGGCAGCAGCTGGGAAGGATCAATGTCTTTTCCCTTCTCGTGTTTGCCTGTGTTGCTATCCCTGCACAGATGAAAGAAATTCAAATAGTTATTGATTCTCACTGAGGGGAGTGTGGGATCTGGTCTGGCTCCGGTACAGCTGCACCCAGCCCCTGCCAGCTCTGCTTGCAGTCCAGCCCCTGGCTCTGCCCTGGCTCCCGCCTCTAGCCTATTGCGCCCTGCTCTGGCTCCTGCCCTAGCACCTACCCTAGTCTTTGGCTCAGGGTAGCCCTGTACTCAGTTAAAAATACTTCCCCACACGCGGTTTCATTTACAGCAGCTGGCGTGAAGCAGTTCTGGCCAAGAGGATAAACGCAGAAGTTCCTGGGACGTAAGCCCAGACCTCGGCCTCAGCCCTAGGGGATGGGGACAGTTTAGACCAGCGGTCAGCAAACCCTTTTAAAGGATTGTAAGGAAAAACAAAAGAGAGTATGTGACAGAGCCTCTATGTGGCCTGCAAAACCTAAAATACTATCTGGCCAAAGTGTGACTTTCCAGCACAATTTTGCTGACTCCTGGTGTACCCTCTTCTCCTGCTTGTGATTTTGCAGGTGATTTCCCCCAAGGCTAAGCATTACGAACTGAATGCCGTGCTGCCCTCCCACAGGCCTCAGCAGGGTCTGTGAGCCCGACCTCCCGAGGGGCAGGAAGGGGGCAATCCCCACAGGGGGAACCCAGGGCCACTTTGCAAGAGCTGTTGTGGCTCCAGGGAAACCCAGGGCTGCCTCAAGCACACACACAGCTTCCATCCCGGGGCCTGTCCTGACTTCTCAGCAGGCTTCGGCATCGTTGGCCGGGTTGCAGAACTCACCTGGGCCCAGGGAAGTAGGGGACAGTCCTGATGCTGTCACCGTGCTGAGTGATCCTGGGTAAGCTATCAAGCTCCTGTGAACCTCGGCTTCCTCTGCTTTAAAATGGGGATAACTGTTAACTCCCTGTGAGGGACATTGTAAGTATTTAATATTAAAAGATTCTGGTTCTGTATCAGCAGTTAGAAGAGATAAGTGCCCCCAAAACCCCAAACAAACCAAACCTGCGTGACATCTGCATTTCTGGCCTGTTTTCCATTGGCTGCAAAATGCAAACATTCCAGTGCAGAACCAAGGCCTGGACTGGCTGGTTCTGGGAGTGGAGTCACTGCGGGCAGGGACCCCCCCTAGAGTTTGCAGAGCGGACTGGAAGCTGCTGTAATGCGTCAATACAGGCAAAGGTTTCAAGGGACCTGCTACCCCTGAGGCTACATGTCTGGAATAGCCCCCTTCCCAGGGCCTGGTGCTGAGAGGGAAAAAGCCAGAGCTTGGGTGAGGTGCTGAGCTCGCTGTGCACCCCACCCCCAAGGGATGTGCAGGAATCAGCAGGAAGGTGCATCGATTGCCCTCTGCTGCAGGGCCACGTGGGCCGCCTATTGATCAGAGGCCCACCTCTCCCTACCCCTCCCTTGTCCCTCCATCCCTCCCCAACGGGCAACGTGAGTCCCTCTGGCTTTCTGCCTTCGATGGCATGGGGTTGGGGAGGGGCTGGGGGAGACCAAGAAATCTCCCTGATCCCTCCAGACAAAGAGATCTGGCAGCTGCTTGTAATTCGGTATTTGATAATCCCTAATCCCTAATCCAGTGCCATTTGCACATAAATGCAGTGCCTGGCTTCTGACCCCAGGGGTCCTGGGAGCCCTTTGGGGGGTTTGCCCCCCTTTATTTACTCTGTGAGTTTTCATTGGCCAAAAGCCCCTGTGGCCTCCTGGCCACTGAAAGGAAGAGAATTTCCCAAAGAAGTCTCTTTCTCAGGAGGGAAGAGAATTTCTGCAAATGGGACTCCTCAGGATCCAAGACTCTGACAGGACCCCTGGAAGGGCTGGGGAGGTGCCTTTGGGGCTGCTGCGCCTGGCTGTGCTGTGGCCATGGGACCTCAGCTTGCTGGATGCTTGCAGCCAGTGGGGACAGGGAGAGGGTAGTGCGGGAGGCCTGACTGGGACACAAAGACAGGGCGTGCCAGGATTGGGATCTGGAGAACTCGCAACTGCGGAAAGACAGGCCCTTGATGGTCTTACTTAAGAGAGGTCTCTCTCTCTTTCTCTCTCTTTCTGCTCTTTATTGAGAATTTACCATGTGCCTGATACTGTACTCGGTGTTTGCAAACACTGTCATTTTATGCTACAATTCTTCAAAATAAAGTAGCTAAATTATCCCATTTTACAAATAAGGAAGCTGAAGCTCTGGTAGCGGAAGTGAGTTGCTCACTATCTTAGTTGTTTGTGAGGGTTTAGTGCTCCTGGTCTGACTCCAAAGGCAGAGCCCTCCATGCTGCCGCCGCTGCCCTGATGCAGGCTTGTCCCTCCTACAAGGGCAAACTTCCGGGGCCTTCGAAGATGGTTACACACCTTTTCTCTGGAGTGCTATGGCCTGGGTTCAAACCGAGCTCCGCCTCTTCTCGTGGTCTCACCGGAGCTGCTCTAGCCGTCCTCTGGAGTGAGGAATCCACGGGGAAGGGAGCCTTACTCTTCCTCCAGATGAAGATCATGTTCCAGGTACCCGGAACACCAGCGTCCCTTGCCAAAATTGTCCCATCCCCACTTCCCGGGCCTGTGTAGGCCTGTCTGCTGGGTCCCTCCTCCCAGGGCCGTCACACTGTGTGGTGTGGTCCAGCGGCAGCTGCTTGCAGACAGTGGGGGGCTGTGTGCGGACAAAGTAGGCAGCCAGGCCGTGGCATGCCTGGAACTCTGCTGAGTCCAGGAATCTAAATGCAAATCTGGTCTTCCAGGTCCTTGTGAATATTTATTTGTTAAGGTACTTTATTCCACATATTTATCATTTTAAATGTCCAGGTTTATGGTTTCCACTTGTGCTCTGACTGGGTGCCCCGTAAGTGTTAGGGCCGGCCTGGCCCTGGCTCAGAGTCTAGAGCCAGACTGCCTGCCTTGGACTCAAAGTCTGTGTTCGGCCCCTACTCGCTGTGTGACCTCGAGTCAGTTAGGAAGTCCCTTTGTGACTCCTGTTCTGTATCAGTAAAGTAACAGTACCTACCTCACAGGATTCTTGCAGGAATTTCAGAAGATCATACATGGAAAGTGCTTAGAAATGCTGCCTGAAACATAGTAACTGCCAACTTTGGTTTAGCTTCTCCTTCCCCTTCTCCTTCTTCTTCTTCTTCTTCTTTACCATTTAGGGAGGGCATCTCATATGACCTTTGGTGGCAGGGCAAGGGTGAAGGTGAGGGAAGAAGGTGAGGAGAAACACCAAGCATCGTAGTTGAGCTCCCGGGCTCTGCAACTCTCTTGCTGTGTAAACTCTTGTACATTCCTTAGCCTCTCTGTGTCTGTTTCCTCATCCCTAAAATGGAGATGATAGGAACTACCCGAAGCTGGAGAGTGGAGAAGGATCAAATGAGAAATACAGCATCTGAAAGTACCCAGCACGTGGTAGAGAGCTAACCATTTTCCAATTAAAAAAAAAAAAAATCTTCATGTTTCTTTCCATTGTCCTTCCTTCTTTCTCTCCGCTCCCCTTCAGATTTATAGACACTTTGCCTCATTTCGACTGGGCAGCCCTGTCAGGTAGGTTTTCCAGATTGGCAAACAGAGGCTCGAGGAGGAAAGTGGTTTCCCCAAAGTCACACAGTGATGGGTGGGAGAGCCGGGGTTTGGGCCACCAGTGGTGGAGAGGACAGAGGGATGCTTCCGGCCACTGCGTACGTGCTCTGTGCTTGCTCATGCATTGGCAGGCTGTGCTCACAGACACTCCGGGGCGGGGGAAGTGGGCCTTATAGACCCCATTTCACAATTCACCAGATGGAGCCCGAAGGACCTGAAGGGGCCTTTCTATAGTAAATGCTTCTCTGCTACCAGTTTTCTGCCTCTGAAAGGTGTGGCCAGTTGGCGTTCCTAAAACTGCTCAAGCTTCGTGCGGGCTCATCTTTGCAAGCGGATTTCTCATTGTCTGCCAAAGGACGGGGCATAACGACTATGAGGATCGGCACGGTCCCTCCCCAGATCGGACACCCGTTTCAAGAATTCCCGGAGGGGCTAATCTCTGATTTCAATATGTTAATGTGCAGAATTTAATGGCATATTTATTGCTTATGTAGATGTTAGTTATTTACATGGGAAACTGATTTATTTATCTATTAGATAATTAGTAAAATTCAATAATTGCAAAAACCTTTTAGCAATCAGTTGACATTTAATTAACATACAATAACTGTCTTATTAAATCTACGTTAAATGCCGATTGGAGTTAATTAAAACTCATACCTATGACTCCACATTCTTTGGGAATCCTCATTAAAACCCACCAGTAAGAACACAGATGGGAAAATTCCCCAGAAAGTGATTTGCAAGGGAGTTGCTTGAACGAGACTCAAACATTTACTCAGGGCCTACTATGTACTTAAAACAATGGCGAACAAGACAGAAATAGGCCCTGCCTTCAAGGAGCACACAGTCTGCTGGAGGATGTGGAGATTAATGAAACGGAAGGCAAATGAACTCTGCAGCTCTAGCAGGTGCGGCGAAGGGCAGGCAGGCACTAGGAAGAGCCTGGAGGCAGAGGATGTGAGCTGGTCATGGGGGTGAAGGCAGCTGCCTGAGCTGATTTCTGAAGGTTAAGTAGGAGCTATCCATGGAAAGATGCAGGTGCTTCAAGCAGAGGGAACAGCATCTGCAAAGGCTCTGAGGAGGGAGGGAGCATGGCCTGCAGGAGGGAGCAATGAGGGGCATGGAGACAAGGAGTCTGGTCTTTTTCCTACACGCAATGGGAAATAGGAATTTGTGTGTGTGTGTGCACAGCATGACTGGATTTGTGTTTAGAGGTCATCTGGCTGAGGCTAGAATGGGTTGAAGGGGGACTCGAATGGATACATGTAAGTCAGTCAGGAGGCTATGGCAGTGGTCCAGCTGAGAGAGGGCAGTTTCTTGCTGAGGGCAGAAAGATACTGAAATATTCATCCCTGAACAGGAGCTGGCATTGGAGGAAGGG